>CM076570.1:1550154167-1550288636 GCA_034641835.2 Pinus albicaulis
AACCATCCATATTATTTTCCACGCCTTTCTTCAAAACTTCCATGACATTTTTTATTGCTCTTTGCGAGAGAGAAATTTGTTGCACTTGCTCTTGTAAATTTGATATGTCATGTTGAATTCCTTTTAGGGGAAATTTTAGAATCTAATATTGATATATATTCTACAATATTCCCTTGGAATCAATTCAACTTTATTCTTCAAACAAGACTTATGCAATTCGGGAAAACAAATACACACCTTTTACTTGCTTTTGAGGAGCTATATATTGAAATTGAATTATATTTGTAATTGCATATCCTCAATATCTTAAATTCAACCTTATAGTAGCCCTCTGAAGCTTCTTTCAAATGTCATAGGTCTGACCCGATTTGGATTCTTCAAGGCAAAGTTATGTCCATTCTCCCACAATGACCCAATTATGGACTGGTTTAGTAGATCGAAATTGTACGACTTGCCATGTGTCACTATTTCATCCTTTGGCTCTGAAATTAATAGAAAATAAACTAAAATCCATGTACTTGCAGCCATGTTTTACAGCATTCCAATCCGATGCTCAGAGAGAGAGATTTATGAAGCTTTTCCCACGATAACCTTTTTGAGATGAAATTTGGGAGCCTGAAAAAGACCTAACTTCCACATATCATATCTCTGGAAATATTGCGAACCAAGCTCTGAAATTTTGTGAGTATGTTCCTCAAGATTTTGGTCTCGCTCTCTAAAAATTTCAACTTCTAAAACTTCATAGAAAAAAAATTATAGTGAAAATTCCGCGATGACCTGTTTAGGTTAAATTCAAGAGCCTGCAAAAATCTCTAACTTCCATAGATCATATCTCCGAAAATGTTGTGAACCAAGCTTTGAAATTTTGCGACGATGTTCCTCATGATTTCGGATTCACTCTCTAAAACTTTAAGCTTTTGAACCTTTGTAGAAAAAAATTTATAGCGAAAATTCCACGATGATTGGTTTGGAGCAGCAAAAACCCTAGAATCCAAAGCTCTGATACCAAATGTTGTGAAACCAGCTCCAAAAATTGAATAAAAGGGATATCAACGCCTTAGAAATAAGCCACTTCGAGGGGGAAACCTCCAATACATTACATGAATGAACAATTCTTGGATGATTCAAATTACAAAACCTCCTTTCTATATATAGGAGTCCATGGGGCCACAATGTAATCCTAGCCTACCTAACAATAATAATTTAAGGGCACAATAATAACAATAAGGGGGTTAAAGTAACAACAATAAGGGACTATACTAGTAATATAGGGACCTAGCACTAAAACATTATTATGAGTAGGAAAAATACAGACCAAAAATTAAGAATGAATGGAAGGAAAGGAATGATGCTGGAATCAAGAAGAATTGGCCTAATAAAAGTTCAGAAAAGGGGGGAAGGTAAGCATCCAAACCCTGCAAATCAATTTCATTGGAAGGCTAATGTTGTTGTTGAGGGGAATGTGCATCCTCCAGCACTAGAGAAACATATGTTTGAAGGCAAGGAGCAATTAAAATGTTGGAAATGTGGTGAAAACCACAAGAAAAAGGATTGTCCACACGAGAAAATTGCTAGAAAAAATATTTACAGAACCCAAGAAGCTCGCATAGTGGGAGAGGTAGCTCAAAGTATGCCAAGAATTTATGCATTTGTACACAACTGCTAGGGAGACCACCTGACATCCATCATTGAGTTGGAAGGTAAGTTGTGCAATCAAATTGTTTCTATTCTAATTGATCCAGGTTATAATTACAACTATATAAGCCTATAACTTGTATATATATGCAACTTGGTCAAGGAATTACCTGGATAACCATGGATGTTTCAATTGGAAACCAGAACAAGAATAAAGATTCACCATTGGGTGAGATCATGTGTATTCGATCTTAGTGGTATTCCCACCAAAGCTCATTTGAATTTATTTCCATTAGGTGAATACATCATACTATTGGGCATGGATTGGTGGTAAATGCTCAAGACCAAAGTTGTTTTTTTTTAAATAAATTGAATGCTTAGATGGTCAAGGAAAAAGAAGTGTTTTGCAAGGAACGAGAAAGCCTACTTTAGTGAGGTTTATCACGGTTATCAAAATCAAGCGTAGCAGCAGAAAAGGGTGCATCAAGGAAAATTTTAGGGGCTAATATTCGCAGGGCTAATTTTATATACTTTTTCCAAAAAAAATATTCGCCAATTTCCATTTTTTCTAAAAAAAATCGCCCAAATTTTATAGTATGAAATTATATTGCCTTAAAAATTGCCAAGATATTATATAGACTAATATAATATAACTAGAACTTTAGATATTTTTACAAAAATATCATCAAACATTTTACAAATTTTCTATTATAAAATACTTAGATTCACCAAGGTTTCTAAACTTTCAAATAGATATGCATCCTTAAAATTTTCCCTGGGGTGCATGTTGTTTACAGTGAAAATCTTAAGTGATGAGAAGGCTAGCAGTGATGTCGGGAGTGAAGAAAGTGAATTGTTGAACAATTAACTGGTTCTGCAAAAATATGTAGATGTGTTTCCAGTGGAAGTACACAGATTACCTCCTTATAGAGAGAGAGATTTATATATTGATTTGGTACCTACAGAAACACCAAAATCCAAGGCACCTTACATGATGAGTACCCCTGAGCTGGTGGAGCTAAAATTGCAACTAAAGTAGATGTTAGAAAAGGGATACATACAGTCAATCATGTATCCATGGGGAGAACCTATATTGTTTGTAAAGAAGAAGGATGGAACCCTTAGATTATCCATTGACTACATAATATTAAACAAGGTGATAATAAATAACATGCACCCATTGCCAAAGATATATTTGATCAGTTGATAGGAGAAGTAGCCTTCACCAAGATAAAATTGAGGTCAGGATATCATCAAGTAAGGATCAAGTAGCAGGACATTCACAAGACTTCTTTTAGGACAAGATATGGTAAATATGAGTTTGCAGTGGTACCCTTTAGGCTTAATAATGCCCCTACCATGTTCATGTGCTTAATGAATAGTGTGTTGCATCCTTATTTGGACAAGTTTTTCATTGTGTTATTTTATGAAATATTAGTGTACTCAAGGACAAAATAAGAACATGAAAAACATTTGGCTACAGTGCTACAATTGTTGAGGGAGCACGAGATCTAAGAAAATCTTAGCAAGTTTGAATTTTTATATTCATAGATACACTATTTGGGGTATATTTTCTCCAAGGAAGCGATATCAGTGGATCTAGAGAATATCAAAGATATAATGGAGTGGCCAACTGGACATCAAATAAATGCACAAAAAACAAAAACCTCTAATTAATTGGGAAAACAAGAAAAAACACACTCCTTCCTTGGAAACATTTAAAAGTAGAAAATAAGGAAAAATATAAAAAAAAACCTAGGAAAGAAGGAAACATCACAATTTATTTTCTTTATCTAATAATGTATTTGATTTTTATGCAATATATTTTGTAATTACAAATTAAATAAGGGGGATGTTTTCATTGATTATAAAATTCTCATATTTCCCTCATAATAAGAATATGGTATTGTTTCCATAGCTTATGTTTTATTCTATTTTCTTAAATCGATATTGTTATGTGATTCTTTGGAAAAGTTATAGATGTGTAGGTAGATCAATTGGTTTTAGAGCATAATAAATTGGAAGCCATCAACTTGTTCAAAGAATTTTTTTTTTAGGGTCATACATTTCAATCCATTTGGTGGATGAAAATCATATCACACTATCAAGACTCCTCAACCACGGACTCACCAGTCCATGATTTAGCCATGTCTCTTCAAGAGATAATTACGTTAAATAAAGAGTGATTCCCTCCAAGGTAATTGTAGCTAAATACACACTTTTAACTGCCCAAATTATCAGGCTAAATGAATGGTGAGGCTATAGATTCTTGGCTTTGCATTCTCTCCAACTATTTTAGGGCATGTCCAACGATGGAATAGGAAATGAATCTTCAAATCACTAGTCTACAATCGAAAGGCCTAGTACAAACATGGTGTAATACTCATCTCGAGAATATTTCCTTGGTCGTCGAACTTGGAGAACTAGTAGAGTCGATATTGATATCTAACACATATTGCGATAAATTTTGCGAGAACTTAAGAGAACGATTCTATCCCTCAAGATATCTCCATAATCTCCTTTCCAAATGGTTACAAATATGAAAACTACCAAATCAATCCATGCAAGCTTACATTGATGTCTTTAGAAAAATTTTCATTCAAATTTATATCTTGGATCCAGAAGAGGTATTAATTATCAAATTTAATTCTGTTTTTCTAATGATTTTTAGACAAGAAGTTGAGTTGTTTGATAGTACTTCATTGGACAATGCATTTATTTAGGCCCTAGTAGTGGGATGCAAAGTGGCTCTTCGAATACGATCTCCTCAAGCCATAAATGGTATTTATCCCTCTATTTCTTCTAATTTATCCTCTACCTTATCCCCCACACCTCAAAATACCCCCTGGTGTACATTTCACAAGACCAACTCACATGCTTCTATAGATTGTCAAGTACTGAAAAATGTACGCCCTAACAAGACTCTTTTTAGAGAGGTCAAGCAACCAAATGCACCTACCCCCTTCAAGTTTTTTCTCATGAAAATCCTACTAAGGTGGACCCCTCTCTTATCCTCATGACTTCTAATGCAACAAACACCTATGTTGCACCTCTGTTTACCCATAATTTCCAAATCAAACATGAGTTGTTCACTCTTATTCTTGACAATGGGAGTCAAAAGAATCTTGTGGCATGAGACTTGGTTCAATGCCTTTTATTTCCTACCACTCCACACCCAAACTCTTATAATCTTGGTTGGATCCAAAATGAAGGCCTTCGTCTTACCATCTCCCAACGATGTGTTGTAACCTTTTATATTGTAACTTTCCATGATATTTTGGTATGTGATGCTTCTCCTCTCTATTGTGTTGATTTGTCATTAGGAATTCCATACCAACAAGCCTGCCATGTTTTTTATCATGTTAAATATCACCAATACCATTTGCAGCATGATGGGCACACCTATTTACTCACATCCTCAGCTAGCACATCAACCCATCCTCCTACTAGCAAAGCTGTGATTAATAGAGTAAATTTAAACCAATGTGTTTCTTTGTGCTTGGTTCACCCTGTTAAGCTAGACAACCTCAAAAATCCAATCTTCCTGCAATGGCTCCTCTACTCCAAGAATTTGTAGATTTCTTCACCCAACCCACATGGGTGCCTCAACCATGCTCTATTGAACCAAAAAGAAATTTTATTCCCAGTGCTTCTTACCCAATACCCCATCTTATTGTCTCGCTCCTTGAGAGGTAGCTGAGATAGAATGCCAAATTGAACAATTATTGACATTTGGTCGTATTCAACCTTCATCCTCACCATGTGCATCTCTTGCTTTATATTTCCAAAAACGATACTTATGAATGGTGCTTCATGATAGAATACTAGGCCATTAATAAATCCATTGTTAAAAACCTCTAGCCCCTACCCCGAATTGAGGATTTTTTGGACCACTTGGACATGAAACTTTTCTTCATAATTATGGATTTTATTGCATGCTACCATCAAGTTTACATGCATGCAGCTGACACATGGAATGGTTGGTCATGCCATTTAGACTGACCAATGCACCAGTCTCCTTTATGAGATTCATTAATGATGTTTTTAGGGCACACTTGGGTAAGTTTGTGGTCATTTACCTTGATGATATTTTGGTATTCATTAAATCTTGGGAACACCATCTTCAGCACATCCACAACATACTTTAGTTATTGCAATCACATAAAATTCAAGTCAAATAGAAGAAATCCTATTTTGGACAAACATTAGTTCAATATTTAGGATTTGTTATTGAAAAAATAGGGGTTCAAATAGATCCCTCTTTGGTATAGACCTTGGTGCAATGGCCAGCACCTTCCAATGCACATGACCTCAAGAGCTTCATGGGAGGTATCAATTTCCACTAAAAAATTATCTCTCATTTCTCACAGTTGGCTCACCATTTGCACCAGTTGTCTAATCAAACCGAGTTTATTTAAGATGTTGAATCTGAGAAAAAAAATTCTCAACTCAAGCATGCCTTATGCTATCCCCATGCTCTTTGTTTGCTAGATATGAATCAACCATTTGAGATGGAAAATGATGCCTCTCAATTCACCATTGGGGTTTTTCTTGAACGTAGAGGCTTCCCTGTGGCCTACCATTTTGACGTGCTTGTGGAAGCTAAGCTCATGTACAACACATATGACAAGGAATTCTACAGTTTAGTGCAAGCATTGAAGTAGTGGCGCAATTACATTCTTGGCAAAGAGACCATCCTCCATATAGATTATCATCCACTAATATTCATCAACTCATAACACAAGATTCAAGAGAAACACCATCTAAATTGAGATACTTACATTAAAAAATTCCATCTGTTGATTAAATTAAAAAAGGGGACAACTAATAAAATGGTTGATATGTTAAGCCGACCACCTACTCAGGTCCTAAAAATTATAGAGGTGTGTTGTGTTGCATATGACGCTTGGAAATATATGCATGCAATAAATTGGTCTTTGATGAGATATGGAAAGCTCTGCAAAAACCTACAATCATAAACCAAACTCCCTTTATTGATTATACCATTCATGATGGTTAGTTTTATAAACATAACCAGCTCTATGTGACACAATATTATGATCGTCTCCTTATCATCCGTGAAGTGACATGCCTCTTCATGTGGAGGGAATTTTGGGACAGCCAAGACCATTCTCAATATTCAATGCCACTTCTACTCGCATGCCTTACCCAAGAAAGTGGAAAAATTCATTCAAGCATGTTATCTTTGTTTAGAAAGAAAGTTTTCAAACCATAAGCATGGTTTGTATTAACCATTATCAATTCCCTCTCATCCTTGGGAATCCATTTCCATGGAATTTTCAAGTGGTATTCCTACTACTTTCCACAAACATGATTCTATTTGGATAGTGGTTTATCATTTTTCCAATATGGTTGTCTTTCTTCCTTTTCATAAGACTAACTATGCTGCTTAGATCACAAATCTCTTCTTCCAACATATTGGGCCACACTTTTTTTTACCAAGTAGCCTTATTTTTTATCGTGACTCTCATTTTCTCAGTACGTTTTGGCACACTCTTTGGTCTTTTTGGGGTTTCCAACTTTGTTTATACACTGCCTTTCACCCACAAATGGATGGAAAAATCAAAGTTTTCAATTGCACTTTGGTTCACTCCCTCCATAGTTATGTTTCCATAAATAAACAATGGGACACATACTTGCATATCATTCAACATAGTTACAATAGGGTCATGCACTCCTCCACTAGTTTCTCGCCTTTTTAGGTTTGTTTTGGGTTTCATCCAAGTGCGCCATCTGGGATTCCACTAATTATCACCCCTTTTGGGTCTACCCATCAACAAAAAGAACAAAAATTAGCTTATAATTTCATGCACTCCATATCTCAACGTTAGAACATTAGAGGACTTTTGAGGTCTAAAATGGGCCTCCTAAGAAAAATGTACAACAAAAATAAACTTTATAAGAACCAATAGGATTTAAGATGATGGTGTCAACCATGGGGGGTGATTCACCATTTTTGGGGTAAAAAAGTAAAAAGAATAAAATAATAAAACTACTTTTTCAACTTGTATTTTCAACTCATATTCCTAATTTTTTTCTCAAATTTTGAGTTGGAGTACTAGTTGGATGCAAAATTTAATTCCTCAGCCAAGGAGTACCCATGTTGCATATGTTTGATGGATGCTGCTACACAAAAAATGAGAAATACATGAAAAATCATGATTGCAATCACATTTTTCATGTATTTTTCATTTTTTGCATAGCAGGGTCCATCGAAAGTATGCAACATGAGTACTCCTTGGATGAGGAATCCAATTCTACATCTAATGAGTGTTCCTGCTTGAAATTTAAGTAAACCCATAGGGAGATCAGTTGAAAATATGAGTTGAAAAAATAGTTTTTTCTTTTTTCCCTCTAAAATTTGATAATGTAATCTAATCTTATTTTATTATTTCCACTATTATTTTATAATTTCCTTAGGAGGCCCATTTTAGACCTCAAAATTCCCCTAATGATCAAGTAAATGTTGCTATGCAAGTAGCCCACGATCATGCTAAACAGAGGCATCACAAGTAGCGAACACCCTTGTCTCTTCAACATGAAGATCGTGTATGGATCTTGTTGGAAAAACAATGCATCAAGGGCCAGCACCATAAGTTGCACCCTTTGTGATATGGCTCATATATTGTTCTGTAATTTATTGGAGAAAATTCATATCGCTTGGACTTTCCTTCCCAGCCTCGCATCCATGATGTGCTTAATTTTATTAATCTCAAGCTCTCTGAACCACCTCTCCGTGAGGAATATATAACAGTTCATCACTCAGTGAATATTTTTCCTGATTTTCAGTGTCCTCTACTCAAAGATACAATTCTTGACTCTAAGCAAAGTAATACATGCCAACATCCATACTTATCATATATGGTTTGTCATAAGGGACACACACTAGCAGAACATTGAAGCAAACTATCCCTCATTTGGTGGAGGAAGTAGGGATGCTTCTTTCTCTAAACAGTGAGGAATTGGGCAACCAAGAAAGGAACACAAATCAGAAACCTATAACTAATTTGGAAACCAAGAAAAATCACACTCTTTCCTTGGAAACACCTAAAAGTAGAAAATAAGGAAACATATAGAAAAACTAGGAAAGAAGGAAACATCGCAATGTGTGTGCTTTATCTAATAATGTATTTTATTTTTATGCAATATATTTTGTAATTACAAATTACATAAGGGGAATGTTTTCGTTGTTTATAAAATCCTCATCTCTCCCTCATAATAATATTTTGTTATTGTTTCCATAGCTTCTATGTTATTCTCTTTTCTTTCATCTATATTATTATGTGATTCTCTGGATCAGTTTCAAATCTGCAGGTAGATCACCAACACTAAAGAATTTGAATGAGGTCAAACCATTCATGGGATTGGTAGGTTATTACATGAGATTTTTTAAAAATTTCTCCAAGATAGGTCATCCTATCACTACCTTCACGAGAAAGGGAAATAAATTTGAGTGGATAGCTCAGTGTAACACAAGCTTTGATCAATTGAAACACTTGCTCACAAATGCAATAGTATTGAGAATTTAAATATTGACAAGGATTTTGTAGTGTTCACATATGCCAACAAAGAAGGACTCGATGTACTATTGATGCAGGAAGGATAGGTAGTATGCTATGAGTCAAGGAAATTAAAGTATCGTGAGGTAAATTATGTGACTCGTGATCTAGAATTGCTTTCCATCATTCATGATTTGAAAATGTGGAGGAGTTACCTCCTAGGTAGAAAATTTACACTTATGACAGACCATCATGTGCTCAAGTATTTGTTTGAGAAACCTAAGTTGAATGAAAAACATGCTATATGGTTAGCCACACTTAGTGAGTTTTATTTTTAGATAAAGTACATTAAAGACAAGGAGAACAAGTTTACTTATGCACTTCGCAGAAGGATTCAAGTGAATCACTTAGCAACCATAAGTTCTTAAAAAACGAACCTAGTAGAAAGGGTCAAAAATACAGGACAACATGATGAAAAATATCAACAGATGAGATAAAATACGCCACAAGGTAATGAGAATGAATAATATCACCTCACTGATGACGGCATAATCAAGTTAAAAACATAATGTATGTGTCTAATAATAAAGAATTTAAGACACTCATACTAAAAGAGCTTCATGTTAAGCCTTATTCACACCATCCATGGTATCAAAAGACCCTCACAAACATTAAAAAGTTCTATTATTGGCCAAAATTGAAGAAAGAAGTGGTTGATTTTGAGGATAAATTAATAGAATGCCAACAAATGAATTTTTAATGCAAGCATCCAACAAGACTATTGTATCCCATTCCCATTCCGGAATAGAAATGGGAGGTGATTTATATGGATTTCATCACAATTTTTCGTAGAACCTCTAAGAAACATGATGTTATCATGGTGGTGATTGAAAATTTGAGTAAAGTGGCTCATTTTCTGGCAATAAAATACAAAAATTATGCTTGTAAGGTGGCACAAATATTCATAAAATTGAGACCATGAGACTGCATGGTATCCTCAAGAAAATTATTTCAAATCGGGATGCTAAGTTCACTTTAGGATTTTGGAAGGAACTGTTTGTGGGTTTGGGAACCAAGTTGGCATTTAATACAACATATCATCCACAAACATATGGGTAGACTGAGAGGACAAATAGGATCCTCGAGGACATGTTGAGGATATATGTAATGCATAAACCCAAGAAATGGGAGAAGTACCTACCACTTGTAGAATTTGCATGCAATAATGGATACCAAGAATCCATCAAAATGAGACCATTTGTTACATTATATGGGAGGTATTGTAATACTCTTATTAGCTAGAATGACCTAATGAATAGGGGCCTTGTTAGGCTTGATATGCTCAAGGAAATGGAGCAACAAATTTATATCATCAAGAAAAATTTGAAAGTGGCACACGATAAGTAAAAAACTATGTGGACCAGCACAGATTGCATAAATAGTTCCAAGTTTGGGAACATGTTTATTTGAGAATAAAACTCAAGAATAATTCCTTAAAAATTGGGTCATGTGCCAAGTTTTCACCATGGTATTATGGGTCTTTTGAGATCCTTGAATGTATTGAACCAATGGCCTATAGGCTGATCTTACCTCCATCAATCAAAGTTTATGATGTTTTCCATGTTTTTTTGCTTAAAAGATATTTGCAAGAGTCTAATCATGTCATTTATTTTTTTGTGCTACAGGTGGAACGAAAGGAATATTTCTAGCCATATCTATTGTGCATTCTAAACCAGAGGAGTCTCATGAATTGGAATTGAGAAATAGAGAAAGTAAAAGTGTAGTGGAGGCACTTTTGGAAATAGATGACTCCATTAGAGTAGAATATCCATTTTTGTTTGCTTAATGAGGAAAATTTTTGTATGTTTTTAAATATTGTATAGATTTGTACATATAAATCTACATAAGGTAGTATGTGTTTTTTTTTTGTTTCCCTTTGTTTCTTATGAGCAGAAGAACATTAAGGGTGATGTTCCCTCAAGGGGGAGAGTTTTTTGATAGCCCCAACTTGGGTTTTCTCATGAAAATTCAATTTATTATTTCACAAAATATGTTAAAGTAGTTGAGTAAAAAAGGGACACGAATTCCAGAGCTAAGGAGGTGGCTTGCTTGGGATATGTGAGGTTTCATTATGTAGGAAATATGGACTATTTGGAAATCCATTAAAGGTTGTATGGTGTGTCTTTAATAAGATGGTTTTCTAAATTAAATTGGGTTTCAAGAGAAGTACAAAAGCCCATGTTTCTTGAGGAACACAACAAGGAAAAAAGAACAAGGAATTTAGGAGGATGAGACATTTCAAGGCAGCAAGGATGAGGAAGTCAATATCTACACAGAAAGGAAGGTAGCAAAGGAAAAGGATGGGTTCAACCTCATAGAGGAGAGACTTCACCCATTCAAAATGGAGGTGTAGCATCCATACAAACAACATTTAACAAAGAATAACACAGAAGAGAGAAGAGAAAGGATTTGTTGAAGGAATAAAAGATAGTGACAAGAGTCGGTTGGCATAAATGGCATAAATACGACCTCTCCTTGGTGAGGAGAAATGCCACTCGAGTCCCTATAAAGTTAGAGGGTGGAGATGGTTTTTCTCTAGATTCCATGGATGGTGTCTATGGAGGATTGTGTCCTTATATTACTGAAGGGGGTACCTCTAAATAATTTCTTTTTGTGATTTGCAGTGGGTTCTGGATTCCCTAGAGTGGGTGGGGCCACTATGATTAGGGTGGATAATTGCTTCTTTGGCTTCATTGTATGCACTTTGTTGGATACTAAGCCTCTATATTCCATGTGCATTTTTTAAGTGATGAGTGGTTGGCGGGTGGAGGAAGGAGGTCCTATGGAGTGTCGATTTCAACTAGTAGTTGGTGTTTTAATCTTTTCGACAAGCCCCTCATACTATAAAATCTAGCTCATGGATCATAACTGCAAGTGATATTTGACTGCAACTATCTATGGTTGGGTGGAGAGTCCTTGTCCCAGACTCAAATTCCCATAAGAGAATATAAGTTTTCATTTATACCTACAATTTCAATGAATAAATGCCTCTTGTATATTGAATGATGGAAATAATAGTTGAGTAACGCATGTAATATTTCTATTTATATTTCATTATATTTTGGATTGAAACAGAGAAACATGGTTAAATACATTGATATATGTTTTACTGTTAAATTTATTTTGTATTGAATGACTTGAAATGTGCATAATTTATTGTGATATTTCGAAGGGAAGGAGACCTTGTCAAATGGTTCTTGTGACTGTAATTTCCTCTTAGTGCTCTAAATGCAAGGATACATGCATATGTGTGTGTGTCAGTGTCAGAGGAATTGAGTGGGTTTCTACAACGTTGTTGGAGCGGGTGAGCACAAGTAAGGGCATCACGACCATCATTTTTTAAGTAACACGCTTAAATTCACAAATGGGTTGATTTAGGAGGGAGGGACTCTAAGCATAGCAGGTCTATGGAAGAGAAACATGAATAAGCGCACTAAAACCAATCCTTATTTAATCAGGATCTACTCCAAAACATATACACATACATATATATTTTCATATGGGGACCGAGATGACTTGTTCTGGTGTGTAGAAATTAATGTGTAGATTCTAAAATACTCATGAAATTTACTAAATCACATGACTAGAAGCTACTCTACTAATCTGCGGAAGAAAATTCACGATTGAGAACAAAAATTATTAACATGCAAGAAGAAAAATCACACACGCATACATATTTATCTAGGGGAAAGAAATTTCTCAAAACCCTTTCTATCTGTATTGCGTGAATCAAAGAATCTGGATGAATGCAATATTCTTTCTCAAGCTTGAGCACAACCTACACTTGTATCTTTTGTCCTCTATCTGACTGACTGAACCTGGCCAATAATTAGCCAAATTTTCAGTCCTCTAAGCTCTTATTTCCTTGCATTGTTCATTGAGGAATTAGCCCCTATTTTTTAGGGAATTCCTCAGTTGTATTGCACAATTCTTGTAGGCCCATTCTTTGGCCACATGCACCACCTATATAACTTGGATTAGTTTACAATTGATAGTACACTTCCCTTGAACTCCAATCTCAACTAGGTAACTCGAATTATCTGCATGAATCCATTATTTTGGGTTGATTGATAAGTTAACTTGATGACCACTGACTGTGATTGAAGTTATGCTATACAACTTAACCTTCCACTAGTTTCTCCAGCAGTTAGAACAAGTTTAACTATCAATAACTCAACTTAACTAAAACAGATTACTAGAAATTAGAAATCAATCATACTAAAATAAACTCAAGTGTATCCAACTCGAATTAACTAAGTTAACTAAGTGACAAGAGCCATGTCACCATAATTAACTACCTCCAATTATTCTATTGAAATTGAACTTCAAATTTTAATCCAGTTTGACCAAGGCAAAGTCAAAACTAGATTTTCTTGCTGCATTTTCAACACTCCCTCTCAACAAGAAATGGATTGTCTCCCACCCCAATCCTGCCTCTATGGAACTCAAATTTACCTCTTAAAAAATCTTTTGTCAAAATGTATGCATCTTGTTCCTCTGTTGGAATGTACTGCAACAACATGATCCTCCTTTACACACAATCTCATAGATGGTGGTACCAAATATCGATGTGCTTGGATCGATTGTGAAAAGAAGGATTTTCATAGATCTTGATGCAACTATGATTATCACAGTAAACCATATTAGGATCCATCATTTGACAAAATAACCCAACAAGAATATTTCTCATCTAGATCACCTCACATGTTGCTTGAATAGTAGCCATGTGCTCCGCTTATGTTGAGATGAGTTCCATAGATCTCTCCTTTGTGTTGTACCAAGAAACCATTGTGGATCCAACACTGAAAATTCCTCCTGATGTGCTCTACTAGTTTGATGGAATTCCTGCCCAATCTTCATCTGTGAAGTCACGTAGCTTCACTCCCTTTATATTTTTTTACCATAGTCCAAACAGAGTGGTGCCTTTGGGGTACCATGGAACATGTTTAAAAACCCTCCAAAATAATTTGATTAGTCGAACCATGGCTTGGCTCAACTATTTGACTCCATAACACATGTTTTTCCATGTGTTCACAAGGTACATGAGTGAACCCACCAACTACTTGTACACGGAAACATCCACTTCCTCACCTGAAGTGACATCCTCCTTCCTCCAGTTGGTCGCTAGAGGAGTCTCCATGGGTTTGCATCTATACATGTGGAAATTCTGAAGTATCTCATTGGCATACTTTCCTTAAGTGACAAACAATTACCCTTATCCTTACCATACTTCCAAACCAAGGAAACAATGCATGAGACCCATTTCCTTCATTTCAAACTCTATTGCAAGGTCCTCCCTGCAAGACTTGATAAGATGTTCATCACCGGTAAAAATAAAGTACCCAACATATATGACAACAATCAACAATTACCTTCTACCAACATGTGGTAAAGGTTATCTGCTTCACTTTTCATGAAGCCCAAACCGGTGAGGTAGCTATCGATCCTAGTGTACCAAGCAAAGGGTGCTTGCTTCAACCCATACAATTCTCACTTGAATATGCACACATGTGAATCTCTTTCAAAGGTCTCAAAACCTTCAGGTTTTTCAATGTACACCGTGTTAGTATGAATTCTTCGTCGAAGTGTACGAAAAAGAACCACTTTAGCTATGCATAACTAATAGCCCTAACAACAATAGAGGCTGCAAAACATCTTTAGATCTGCAATTAGTAGTTAAAATGCTGCAACAAACAGATCTATAAATGGAAAGACATTAAGCAGAAAAGTAAAGAGTTTGCTCCATGCATCCAACAGACAAGACAAGAACACGATTTTGAATGAATTTTTATATTACAGGGCACCTGGGAGGAAACAAGAAGGTGTATCCAGGTCTCCTCAATGGGATGGGTTCTTTGTAGTCCTCAGCACTTCAGATCTAAGCTTTCTCTCTCTTGTAGATGTAGAAAACCCAATGTAGAAGGTAGAGCTCAATGGGAGCAAAATGGTAGAAAATGAGACCAAGTGTATAGATCCAGAGTGATCTAATAGGCAACAAAAGGTGAAGAATGATGGGGAAAACCCTCCTATTTATAACAAAATATTGGGTCCTTCTACATCTTGGTGCATGATTAAAATAATGTTAATCACATCTAGATCCACCTCTATGGAATATTTTATTATTATTTGTTGGAGGGAAAGGGTGTTTGACTTGGGTCAAATCCCTTGATTAGTGAAAATAAATAAATAAATGATTTATTTATCTTTTTAAGGAAGTGGTTGGGATATAATCAAATAAATAATGATTTATTTGATTAATGGTGGTTGATTTGGTCATATTTAACAAGGAATATTATTTAAATAATTATTCCTAGAAAATAATAAGATAACTATGGGTTTATCTTATTAATTTCTTTGTTTTTTGGGTTAAACATGACTGGGAATAATAATTAAATTGTGGTTTAATTAATTATTCCTTTTGGGGTTTCTTAATTAACATAGTGAAAGCAGTTTTACTTGGGGTAAAACTGGTCTTACATGGTGTACTTGGGTCCATCTAATGATTAGATGACCAAAAAATGGTGTAACAGATTGCCCCCCAGCGTGCGAGTGTCAGGAGCAAATCGTATGACCGAAGTACGTTGTAAGAAGACAATCACTAGACAACAAAAAGGGTATGTCAGAGAGAGAAATATGAGGTAGATAATGTGCTGAAGGACTAGACCCGGAGGAGACGAGACTCGCAGGTGCAACAAGTCTCTGTTATGAGAGGGTACCTGTGCTGAAGGCGGCGGGGGAGGCATACCTATGCCCGCCGTGACAAAGTACAAAAGAATAGTGTGTCCAGTACACAAGGGACCGAACCAGAGAGTACAGCTGGCATAATCAAGGGCCAGATAAAAATACAATGAAGAGTCTCACATACATGATGTGCCTGGGATAACAGCCAGGACTAGTACAATAATATCTGAGTACATGAGATAAATACAACCCAAATGCCCCCCGTAAAAGGGGAAGGGCTCACAAAATCTGACTGATACATGCAAATCAAAGAGGTGCTGCAAGTGGCTAAGGCCAACATCATCAAAATATGGAGCGGCATCAAAGGCTGCAATGAAGAGGTCATCCGGGCATGTGGGGGGCTACCTGCAGGGCCACCCCCTCATGAGGGCTGAGACATCTCACACACACCCGGGAATCATCAAGAGCTGCTGCTGGGTCACTGGACTGTCCAGTATACGCATCTCGATCATGCTGAAAGGAGCTGGAGAAGCAATCAAGTCAAAGGGAAGTGAGAGATCCCCCTGCCTGATCCGAGGCACCGAACAAGAATGGAAGCTGGAACCAAGGTACACCGCCCTCTAGACCTTGCTTCTGGAATAAATGCGCTGATGTCGACAGAAGGAGGTCTGCCGTAGGTGAGGCAATAAGAGATCCTCAACTAAGGCACGAGAGAAGAACAATAGAGCGACAGACAGACTGACACCAATGGTGATAGTGGAAAGGGGAAGGATGGAGTGGCGAATGGACGACTTCCCTTGTTAGAGCATAAAGGGCATGAATGACATGGCAGCGACTGACACAATATCGAAAGGGACAGGGGACAGTGGGACTGAAGGTCATGATATGCGACACAAGGGAGGAACCAAGCAAAGAAGGATGGAGGGCTATGGTGGGGTGAAAAAGGACGCAAGATAGACTCCATGAATGCAATGATGACTCGACTTGGATGCTCTAAACAAGGGCGACTGTAGAGTGCTGCCACACAGTAAAGGCCCCAATGGGGGGTCATAGAAACATGAGTACAAAGTGGGCACTCATGACGAAAATCAACACGAACATGGACAAGTAAGGGGGCGATATGGTGCCCCAAGTACAAGTGTCGTAAGTGAGGAAATTCGATTTTAAGGAGCGGTGAAGTGATCCTTCGTGGAAAAAGGTGTCCGGGTGAAGTATCAAATCACCAAAAACTAAGGAAAACCCATTTGAGAGCTCGGTGAGATCTATCCAGCGGTGCTGACGGTTCGTCGAACGGGGCTACGGTGTGGTCGCAGCAGTCGAAAGAAGAAACAGGGGTTCTCTTTTAATGAGGCGGTTTTCCCTCCAAAATCATTCATTTGCTATTGTTGCTGTGGTGAATGTGGAGAGGAGAGAAGGCCCTAAATCTTGTGGCGAACGTAGTGGACAAACCGACCGTTGGATTCGAGATCTGTCAGTTGGAGGTAAGAGGCCTAACCTTGCTCTTGCATTTTGATGGATTAGATTTGCAGTTTAGGGCCCAACACCCCAGAAACAGCCCCTCCCTCCTCTCTACAGCCGGGTCGCACTTTTTGGAGAAAAAAGTGCGACCTGGTCCAGAAATTGGCAGAAAACTGCGACCTGGGAGAGGAGGGGGGCTTGGTGCTGGTTGATGGCTGGGAGTTGGGTTGTGGTGTGTGGTTATGGTTTTCCAGATCTGTACCCTGACAAAAATAATGTGTTTGTGCAGGTATGGCAGAGTTGCGGGTCAACTGGAGAGAGAGGGATCTGGGAACACTTCGGACAGAGATCCAGGCGGATCAGGGCATACGTCGTGTATTGGCCAGATTTGGGGTTCTCAAGTTTGTGGAGAACCCGTTGATGAGAGCAGGGGAACCATTACTGGCCCGGATTATCAGTTATTGGGATCTAGATCAGGAGATCTTTGTAGTGCAAGGGCACAGGATCGAACTGACGGTCCAGGATGTGTATTTCCTGACCGGCCTCCCACCACTGGGGATAGTGGGAGACACGCAGCCAGTGTTGCCGCGGGGGCGGCATATCATGGAGTTTGTGGAACGCCATTGTCGACCGGGTCTTCAAGTCAAGGGGACTCGAATATCGGTCAGGGATCTAGAGAGGCTGGAAACCCGTGCAGTGGCCGCAGCTGTGCTGCGAATCCTGGGCAGCCAGGCGTTCCATCACATCACCGGTGGGCAGATGATGATAGTGGAGAGTGTGTTGGGTGGGCCCAAATGATGCTGGTGGCGCTAAAGCGACAATTGTCGCTATGCAGGCGGCAGGTGAATCATGATTTCTCATATGGGAATTTACTATGCGCCTTCTTCTTTGAGAAGATCCCGACCTTGAGGCCTCGTGTGCAGCTTCCAGATGGGGGCCCGAGAGAGCCCAGGATGCGTTGTTGGGGACGACCACTCTACAGAGGAGGAGGAGGGGCGGTCGGGCGAGTGTTTCGACCGGAGTTTTTTTCCCATTGGGATCAGATGCCGTTGTACATAGACGACTACCCGTATAGTGGGATGAGCTACTGTGGGGATCCGGAGCTGCCACTTCCGTCTGGTCGAGTCTGGGGGCCCGATGGTAAGTGAAAAATTGCTATTCTTATATGGGCATGTTAAAGTTTTTGAATAGTAAATAATGATACTGATTCAGGGACTTTTGGTATGCAGATATAGCACCGGTAAAACCGGCCGGATATATGGGACGACCGGCAGCGTCTGGAGCTACAGGTCCGAGTGGGTCGAGGGCAGCGCAAAATGAGGATGCAACCGCCCTACTGGAGGACATCCGTTGTAGATGTGAGCAGCTTTTGACCAGAGTATCGGAGCGCGGGTGGCAGGATTTAGACGACCAGTTCATAGAGTCATGTGTTGGTCTCCCCTCGGAGTGGCGAGGTATCATGCGGCGCATGGCGATGGCTGGTCAAGCTATGCGTGATCTACATGCTGCAGGGGCAGAGACATTGGCCCGGGAGCCTCCAGATAGTGATTAGGGGCATATGGTGCCCCCTCTGATGTATGTAGGGGCAGGTGGTGCCCCCTATAGTGTATGGAGGGGCATATGGTGCCCCCAGTTGTTTTTTGGATTTTGTTTGTAACATGCTGTGGGCATGTCGTATGTATCAGAGTAGATGGACTCATCAATATATGGTTTGCGACACATATTATGGATATGCATCGTCTTTTGATGGTTGATTTAATGTTATTGTCTTGTATGAATTGTGTGTGATAAATGCCAATCTAGAACATGGTTTGCAATACTATCGACGTAGTGATTCTGGTCTCTGGGTACATGGTTGAAAGTTATGGTTTCAAACACACGTATTAAGACTTTCACTCGTAAATAGCGTCTAAACAGCACAGGGTTATGCACACGATAAACACCATTTAGTTGCATTACAAGAAGCAGGGAATCCAAACGAACGTGCAGATGGCGGATGCGATGCAACAGGGCATCAACTAATAGGCCACGCACCGCATCATATTCGGCCTGATTGTTGGTGGCAGAACCAATGCATACCCCATTAGACAGAACGAGGTCATGCAAGGGGGTGAAGATGGCCCACCCTGCCGAGGCAAGATTCCTGGAGTAGCGACTTGCACCATCGGCGTAACCGATAAAGGGTGTGGACGGGGGGTCCTGCAAAATGGTGTGACAAGACAATAAATGAGGGGATGAAAGGAAATGACGGCAGCATGAGGGTACAAAAGTCATCGAGCAGTAATGGCAGGAGGAAGGGGCAGGATGATAGAGACTCAAACAAGGTGGTGTATGAGAGCTATCGAAAACATGGCGAGGACTCGGGCTGCGGAGGTCAACAGAGACACGAGTGGAGTGATCTCGAGTATCAAAAGACACAACAGGGGAGGCTGCGGGCGGGCTAGGCTCCGAGTGTCGTGCAGAGGAGGATAGGTAAAGAATGGTGATTGTAGACTCCGTCATCTGAACATCAGGGGGGGGGATGTGGATGGGAGCGGGGGGATCCTCAGGCTGGCCTGAAGCATACTGCGCGAGAATGGGAGAGGCGGATTGATTTTTTTCAACCTCATACTCGCGGATCACCTCAAGGGAGGCACGGTAATGCGTCAGGTGAGGACAATAATGGGAGTAGTGGCCATGGATCCCGCACAAAGCACAGGGCTTGTTGGTGCGGAGAGTCTTGGGGTTCTTGGGGACGGCCGAAGAAGGAGTGGGAGTTTCAGGGACCGTAGTGTCGGGGAACGCGACATTTACCATGGGTCGGATACGAGGTAACTCGGGACAAGCATGGGTGGCATGACCAATGACATCACATAAGGCACAAGGCTTCGCGGGCGGAGAAGGAGCCGGGTTGGTCGTGGTGGTTTGGTCTTTGGTGGCCCCTTTGCGGGCTTTTCCTTTCTTCCCGGGAACCGTCACAACAGGAGAAGGGTCCTGTGGAGGTGCTGGGGGCACAGTGGCTATGGAGGAAGCGAGGGGGACCGGTTGAACCGGTGTCAAAGCCATGTAAGGTTTGGGGTGACCAGGGGGGTGGCGGCTGGGGGATCAAGGTACCAAACCGGGATGCCCAAGGTCAAGTTAGGGAGGGAGAGGGTGGCCATGACGGGGACAGAATATACTCCGGGAGGGGGAGCTAGGAAAGGGATCTGCCCAACATGGAAATGACCAGGAGGGACGGCTCCAAGATGGTTAAGCCCAGGGGGAACTGATCCGGGAGGATAAAGGGGTTCAGGGATACCAGCTGTAGGGGAAGGGCCAGAAGGAGGAGGTCTGGCTGGCTGAGATGAATGGCTAGGAGTTGGTTGCGGAGGGCGAGGGGGAGGTTGTTGACTAGCCGAGGCAGGCCGCTTATGGGCAGCCTGAGACGATTGCATCATGCAAACATTCGACAAGCTGGGATCAGTGACCGAAGGAGGGGGAAGATGAGGGAAAGTACCAAGCAAGGTGGAATCTTTATAAACGCCGGGGGAGACACTGGTCAGAGAATCAACGGTTTTCTTGTTGGCTACAGAAGAGATGGTCGTCTCGGAGGAGGTCTGAGACGGCGGCTCATGATAAGATAGCTGGTCAATACTGACTATCTTCCCATTGTGTGGGAAAGACATCTTGCGGAAAACCGCGGATGGGACAGCAGACATGGCGTAGGTGTAGCTTCGCCCCAATAGAATGTTGTAGTCTAGAGGGGCATCAATGACTTCGACATCAACGCAAACGGTCTTACCAGCGAGGGTGATGGGACAGTTACGAAACAGGCCAATAGGCTGGGAGGCATGACCGTCCCACGCTCGAAGGGTGATCGTGGAAGGGGCCAGCTCAGGGGATCCGAGTTGCTTCCAAACCGAAGCGGACATCACATAGGTGGATGCCCCCTCATCAATTATACACCGGGATACAGTGGCGTTCTGGATTTTGACTGGGATTTGGAAAGCAACGGAAGGAGGAAGAGGAGGATGGTCCGATTGAGTGGCGTCAAAAACAATCATTTGGTCATCAGCAGGATCAACAGTGCCCACGACAGATAGTAGAGCCTTCTTTTGAGAAGGGCACGACTGGAGGAGTTCCAGTGTGGAAATGGCAGCAGGGGATTGTGCCAAATCATCTACTATACTGTACGATTGAGCGGCTCGACCGGAAGCAGCATTTCGGCGTAATGGGCCCTTTGGAATCTTTGGATGAACCTCAATTTTGGGTTGAGGGATGTGCAAGGGGCCACTGGATGTCGAAAGAGGCTCTGTAGAACCTGAAGATGGAGGCTCGGGGGCAGACTGAGCAGGAGGCTTGGGGTACTGGCGAGACCGAGTTTGAAGGTGAAGGTCGACGGAAGGGGAGGGATCGGAGCGCATCATAAGGATCTGATAATCAGAGGAACCAGAAAGGGACGAGGGGGTGGCTACATGGCTGTCGGGGGGTTGGGTAGCCACGAATCCTTGGTGAGGGAAAGGATCAGTGAACACAGCTGGCTGGGTGGTGGCCACATTAGGAGGAGCATGAGGGGAGGCGTGCTGTCCGCGCAATGTGGCTTGAGACTCCCACATCTGTCGCATCTAAGGTAAGAGAGGACAATCGTGAGTGTAGTGACCGTAAACACCGCAACACGAACAGGGCTTGTTTGTGCGAAGCTGCCTGTCCGTCCTAGGCGGAATGCCCTGAGGCTGGTTGCTAGTGTTAGGGTCAACACCAGAATTGGGTCCCTGCCACGGGGCAGGCGGTGTTCGGTTGCCCCCTCCGCCTCTTGAGAAGAAAGGGGGATTAATCGCACCCCCGCCGTGCAAATACCGCCCGGAGGGGGTTGTGGGGTGTCATAAGGGAAGGGAGGGGAGACAGCCGGGCGGGGGGAGGCGGAAGCGCATATGCCGGAGGAGCTGGCGCACCAGGCTGTGGATAAAAGTAAGGGTTGGGTTGGGCGACATTGAGGTAAGCAGGAGGTTGGGCAAAAGGAGGAGGCATGCCGTATCCCGGATACATGTTGCCGGGAGGGGGAAGAGTGCTTGAGGTGCTGGCCCCTCCCTGAGGGAGACCATAGCTCATAGGAGGGTGAGCAGATGGGTGGGAAAGAGATCCAACAATACCATCGGCGGAATGAGATGCCCCCGGGGCGTTAGCGCCACCGGGCCTGGGGATGTCAGGAAGAACGGTATAAACATAACCAGATTGAGCGTAGATCAGGTCATATTTTAAAGCTATTTGGAGGGCGGTTTCTTCAGATTGAGGAAAGTGAGAGGCGACATCTTTGCCGATGGGAGACGGGAGAGTGCGTAGGAACCAGTCCATGTAAACCCGATCTTCAAAGGGAGGGGCTCGACATAAGCTCCGTCTTCGTCGCCATTCCTGAACATGGGCAGAAAGGCGTGTGGAAGAGGAATGCTTAAATGAAGTCAAGAGCTCCGTGCCAGTGTCGTATCGGAGAGGGAGCTAGAAGTACGACAAAAAGGCTTGGGCAAGAGTCTCGAACGTGGTATGGGAGGAAGTGGACTGTTCGACATACCATTTAGAAGCTTCGCCGGTAAGCGTGCGTTGGAACAAACGAAGACGAATGGAGTCATCGGTAATGGAGTTGGAGGAACACCACATGTGGAAAGACCGGATGTGATTGGTTGGATCTTCTCCATTAAGGCCCTCGAACTTAGGGATATCAGAGGGCAGCTTGGTGGGCATAGTGGGCCAGGTAGCATTGTGGTGAATGGGATCATTAATCAACTGATGGAAATCGGGGAGGCTGAGGCCTGCGATATACGGCAGCACGGGGGTGGCCGGGGTAGTGGTTGTGACGGTTCCGCTAGAAGTAGGGCCGGCATGGGGGCCGGGAGAACCGCTAGCGTTAGGCCCTGGACCAGACATGGTGAAGGGGGCAGGAGAACCGGGAGGGGAAGGAGGACCCGAGGAATCAGAGGAGGAGTCGGAGTGCGGACTCGAAGGTGGACTGGCTCGACGACGGCGGTGCGGAGCAGGTCGATCAACCGGAAACTGAGGGTGAAGGCCAAGAAGTCGCCGAGAAAGGCGCCTTGGGGGCGTAATGATGACAGGAAGAAGGAAACCGACAGGGGCAACAAGGGGACAGAATAAATTGCAGTCAAGGGCAGAAAAGGTGCAGTGACAATTGATTTTAGAGTCTTTGCCGGGCGGTGTTAACCAGGCGCTTCTTCACTTAGGGTCAGTGTGTGGCGTGCGTTAATTTTAATTTTTAAACCCTTTCCGTTGTTGAGAGCAAGAAAAAGTGTGCTGCGTAGCTGAAAATAAACCTACAGAGAACAGAATAAAATGCTCAAATAACAGAGAAATAACAGCTACATATGCATCGATCTAACCCCAGAAGGTGGGTCTCTCACAACTATGCTAAAAAGAAAGGGAAAAACTATGGAAACACACACAAAGGAAGCTCGACAGATCTAGGGTCAAAGGGGACAGAGATCTGGAGGATAAAGCTGCAGACAAGGGGTGCAGATCACAGCCAAGAGACAGAGGCAAGGTGGCTGGAAAAGGGAAATCAGCAAAAAACCGGGGGGCAAGGCAGAGGCCTTCAGAGGAGGTCCAAACAAAACGACAAGAGGTGATTTGAAAGGAAAAGAGGTTGATTTCAATGGATCTGAAAGTGAGGTAACAGATCTGGAAAAGAGGGGGCTGAAGCTCTGAAACCGACGGCTGAAACAGCTAAAACTCTTCCACAAAAAAGTGGAGGGTACTAAAGCCCTAAGGGGCTGGGTTCCCACTTAGATGAGTAAAAAAAGATCAGATCTTGGTCAAGGCGGGCTGAGACAGAGGCTGGAAAACCCTGGCAGAGGCTGCAGCAGAACCCAGAAAAATTACAGAAAAAATGCCGGAAAAAAGGTGTCGAAGCCGACTCCGACTGAAAGGAGGTCGCAAAACAAAGCCGAAAAGTGCGACCTCCGGAGGTCCAGCCGCGGTGTTTAGGGCCAAAAAGTGCGACCCCCCGTTCCGGTTGTCTCGCATGCGCATTTTCGGTGCCGCGTCTCGCTGCGGCTGGTGTCGCTTACCTGCGCAATAGGGCCAGAAACACACGGAAGTTAGAAATTTTAAGTTTTTAGGGTTTTATGTGAGAAAAATGACATAAAAAGAGGAAAACTAAGCAGCTGAAAAGAAGCCCTAGGGCTTGAAGTAGCTGGATATGCAGGAATATGAAAAACGACAGCGGTCGTAATTTAAAACCCGTGTGGAGTCGCCATTTGTTAGTATGAATTCTTCGTCGAAGTGTACGAAAAAAAACCACTTTAGCTACGCATAACTAATAGCCCTAACAACAATAATGGCTGCAAAACATCTTCAGATCTGCAATTAGTAGTTAAAGTGCCGCAACAAACAGATCTATAAATGGAAAGACATTAAGCAGTAAAGTAAAGAGTTTGCTCCATGCATCCAACAGACAAGACAAGAACACGATTTTTGAATGAATTTTTATATTACAGGGCACCTGGAGGAAACAAGAAGGTGTATCCAGATCTCCTCAATGGGATGGGTTCTTTGTAGTCCTCAGCACTTCAGATCTAAGCTTTCTCTCTCTTGTAGATGTAGAAAACCCAATGTAGAAGATAGAGCTCAATGGGAGAAAAATGGTGGGAATGAGACCAAGTGTATAGATCCAGAGTGATCTAGTAGGCAACAAAAGGTGAAGAATGATGGGGAAACCCCTCCTATTTATAACAAAATATTGGGTCATTCTAGATCTTGGTGCATGATTAAAATAATGTTAACCAAATCTAGATCCACCTCTATGGAA
The DNA here is from genome assembly GCA_034641835.2 of Pinus albicaulis. Lineage (NCBI taxonomy): Eukaryota > Viridiplantae > Streptophyta > Pinopsida > Pinales > Pinaceae > Pinus > Pinus albicaulis. The sequence continues at coordinate 1,550,179,293 of CM076570.1, forward strand.
TATTTTATTATATTTGTTGGAGGGAAAGGGTGTTTGACTTGGGTCAAATCCCTTGATTAGTTAAAAATAAATAAATAAATGATTTATTTATCTTTTTAAGGAAGTGGTTGGGATATAATCAAATAAATAATGATTTATTTGATTAATGGTGGTTGATTTGGTCATATTTAACAAGGAATATTATTTAAATAATTATTCCTAGAAAAAAATAAGATAACTATGGGTTTATCTCATTAATTTCTTTGTTTTTGGGTTAAACATGACTGGGAATAATAATTAAATTATGGTTTAATTAATTATTCCTTTTGGGGTTTCCTAATTAACATAGTGAAAGCAGTTTTACTTGGGGTAAAACTGGTCTTACGTGGTGCACTTGGGTCCATCTAATGATGAAAGGTTAGATGACCAAAAAATGGTGTAACACACCGCCTCCTCAATAACTCCATTGAGGAATGTAGTCTTCACATCCATCTGGTGGATCTTCCACCCCATCTGTGCATCCAGAGAAAGAATTGATCTTATGGAAGAGAACCTTGCTACAAGAGAAAAGTTCTCTTCATAATCAATCCCTTCAACCTGAGAGTACCCCTTGGCCACAAATCTAGCCTTGTGTTTCTCTATTCTTCTGTCTGTTACATGATTTACCTTGTAAATCCATATCGAACCTACTACTGATTTGTTTATTGGCCTTGGGACCACTTCCAAAACATTGTTTCTGACAATGGAATCATATTCCTCTACCATAGTATCCACCCATACAGTATGATCTATTACTTCCTTGAATGAGGTTGGTTCTGCCTCTACTAGCTCAGTCATCATAGCCATGTAGCGAGTATACCAATCTAGTGACTTCCTCTGACCGTGCTGTGATGTGGGTGCTCCCACATTCTCTCTAGCATCCTGAAATAATCTTTCATCTTCCCTATTTCATTTCCTTCCTTTTCTGGATCTCTTTTCTAGAGTGGTTGTTTCCACTCTATGCTCATATTCCTGTGGTTTCTCCAAAACTCTTAAGGTTCTTCCTTTTGAGTCAAAATATCCTTATCTGCATGCAATTGAAGCTCCCTCTCAAGAGAACACCTAATTTCCTTTTCATCATCGAACTTAAAATCCCTTCGAACATTGTCATTTTGAGGGATGGAAGGTACACACAATAGTTGTGAGGTGTATCAATGTACCCCAAAAATATCCACAAATCTCTTGTCAGCTCTAATGTTTTCCTTGCTTCCTTGGAGACATGGAAGTATACCGATGCTCCAAATATCCTGAAGTGTGACACATCTGGTTTCTTCCCTGAAAAATATTATTCTGATGTAATCATCCCAAGAATCCGATGAGGACTCTTGTTCTTCAAATAGATAGTTGTGTTGCATGCTTCATCCCTCAAGTGTAGACGTAGGCCTTGGTCATGCAACATCGCCCTTGCTACTCCCACAATAATTTTGTTCTTCCTCTCAGCCACCCCATTTTTTTGTGGGTTATGGGGTGTTGTAAAGTCTCGTTGAATGCCTTCCTTTTTATAGATATTTTTAACTCATTTGACACGTACTCACCTCCATTATCACTCCTAAGATCCTTCAATTTCTTTCCAGTTTATTTCTCAACAAGTGTTTTAAATTCAACAAACTTGGGCAATGTCTAGCCTTTATTTTGCATAAAGAAAATTCAACACTTCTTTGAGAAATCATATACAAATATAACATAATGCATGTACTTGTAAGTGTAGGTTGTCGAGAAAGGTCCACAGACATCAAAGTGCATCCTTTCAAGGATTGCATGCACTCTATTATCTCGATCAATGAAGGTGGATTTTTTGTACTTCCCCATGGTACACCCTTTGCATGTATTTTGTTGCTATAGTGCTCCTTTGGGGAGTCTTTTGGTGATTTGCTTCATGATATTCAAAGCTTCGTGATGAAAATGGCCAAGTATTATATGCCATAATTTTTTGGCATCTCGGCTTTGAATCTTCTCTGCCTTTGTGCTAAAAGAAGCACAGTCTTTCACATCCATCTTGTATAGGTTCTTCACTCAAACATAGATCTGCTTCAATTTTCCTGTGGCAATGTATCTCAGGAATTCCTTTAATTTTTTGAATATTTCATTATAGGAACGGTCTTCCAATGCTACAGTGGAAACCAAATTATTCTTTAGACCTAGTACAAGAATCACATCCTTGAGACTGAGAGGAGAACCCAGATCCCTCTGAAAGGTGACTGAGCCAATCTCGGTTACGATGTAAATTCCATCAAATCCCATCTTGATGTGCATCTGAAGATCTTTCTCCTCCAAGTCACTGAAAAATCCTTTACTCCCTGTCATGTGGAATGAGGCGCCACTATCCAGATACAACACACTTCCCATCATTATTCTTTCCATGCATGCAATGAGGGTGAAGTCAAGTTTTAATTATGAAGCCAAAGCTTCACCTCTCGCTCCTCCTAAGGTCTTCTTATTTGTCTTCTTGTGTGGACATTTCATGGCATAGTGCCTGAATTCATGACAGTGAAAGCACTTGATTCTGGACAAGTATTCTTTCTTTCCCCCTTGACTAGATTTTTCTTTGGATTGGGATTTATTCCCTTTCCATTTATTTTCAATCCAAGGCATAGTTCTCCTCATCCTCACCCTTGGATTAAGTCATGTCTCTAGTATTTTGCCTTATTTCTTCCTGCACTAGATCGAACCATATTCGTTGCTAACTTGGTAGTTTCTCTCTACCATTTACCGAATATTGATAGCTATGAAAACTCTTGGGAAGGCCCAAAAGGGCTAGAGGTACCAAGTCTTCTTCAGGGACATTAACACCGACCCCACTAAGTTCATCACGAAATTGTGTAAACATTATTAGATAATGCAGAATTGTGTCATTCTTTTACATCTTAATAATTAAAAGCGTGTCCTTGAGTTACATCTTCATGTGGTCACTATTGTCCTCTAACATCTTTGTTAGTGTTTTGCCACATAATGAACGGAGTATCTTTCCCGTGGATATGTGGGAAAATATGATCTCATACTCCCTCCAATAATATTCTCCTCGCTTTGGCCACATCCTTCTTCCACTGAGAAATATTTTGGGCATCATATGATTGGGTTTTTGCTACGTTTGACTTGATGTATTATAGTAGCCCATTGTCATCCAATACTGCCTCCATGCGATCCTTCCATGAAATAAAGTTTTTGGTTCCTTCCAAATCATACTCAAGCCTAAGTCCATTGAAAGACATCTTCTCAGTCCCAGAGAAAACCTGTAACACTGATCTTCAAATTAGAATCTCCTACAAATATAACTTCAAAATCTCTTCTATATTGTGAATCTAGCTCTGATACCATGTAGAAATTAATGTGTAGATTCTAAATTTCTCATGAAATTTACTAAATCACAAGGCTAGAACCTACTCTACTGATCTACAAAAAAAATTACGATTTATAACACCAATAATTAACATGAAAGAAGAAACATCACACATGCACAAATATTTATCTAGGGGGAAACAATTTTTAAAAACTCTTTACTATATATATTGCATTAATCAAAGAATCTGGATGAATAAAATATGCTTTCTCAAACTTAAGTACAACTTGCGCCTACATCTTCTATCGTTTGTCTTGTTGAAAAACCCTAACCAATACTTAGCCAAACTTTCAAGCCTCCAAGCTTCTATTTCCTTGTGTTTTTCATTGAGGAATTAACCCCTATTTTTTAGGGAAATCCTTCAATTAGATTACGCAATTCCTGTAGGCCCATTATTTGACTGTATGCACCACTTGTACAACTTGGATTAGTTTACAACTGATAGTACACTTCCTTTGAACTTCAATATTATCTAGGTAACTTGAATTCTCTGCATGCATCAAATATTTTGGGTTGATTGATCTGTTAACTTGATGACAACTTACTGTGATTGAAGTTACACTGCACAACTTGACCTTCCACTAGTTTCTCCAATAGTTGGAACTAGTTTAACTAACAATAACTCAAATTAACTTAAATAGATTGCTAGAAATTAGTAATAAATCATACTGAACTGAACTCAAGTGTCCCCAACTTAATTTAATTGAGTTAACTAAGTGACACGAGCCATGTAACCCTAGTTAACTACCTCCAAGTATTCTGTTGAAATTGAAATTCGAATTTTAACCTAGTTTGACCAAGGAAAATTAAAAACTAGATTTTATTGTTGCATTTTCAACATGGTGGTCCCCAACCTGAAGGTGTAAGAGAAGGACAAGGGATGCACCAGGATAAAGCGTCGGGCTGATGTAGAGGATCACCAAGCTGCAACGACGGTATGTGTTTTTACTATATCTATCTATATATATATATACCCACGGGGTGGTAGCTTGTTGGTAATTGAGTGTTCTTTTAAAACACTTGTTTGTAAATGTCACCAATTCAAACCCCATGGGGAGCCCGTCAGGCGTAAGCCTGTGAAACTTGTTGTGCATTGTTAGTGGGGAATGATGCCGGCTAGGGGGGTTTTCATTGGCAGCAACGTAGTGTGATCTTGGGTGGCAGTTATGATTGTATGGTTCTCGTTACCAGTTTCCCTCCTGACAACAAATATATATATATATATATATATATATATATATATATATATAATGTAAATTGTCTCACTCTTCTAAAAACACAAGAAGGGTTGGTTTAGTAGTAGCAGCCATCCCCATGGGGTAAGTTGGGTGTGGTTGGTACAAGGTCCCATGAAATAAGATACTATGAAAAATGATCTGGAGGTTACAAGGGATGTTATCCTTCAATATTTCATGGAGCCTGGAAAGCTACATACCAAATTAACAATGCTTTGAAATAGTTGCAAAAAAAATCAAATACATTGATTCCTGGTGCCTTAGAATGTAGAAAGAGATATGATCATGAACTGTCATAGAAAGTGAAAGAGGTGGTTATTAAATAAAAGGCATGATATACATATGTGAAATAGGAAATTTACATTGAAGCATCGAAAATTCCTATCATGCATATCATCACATGAATGTACTCTAATTGTCTTGATTTTGATTGTATTTTTGTAAATAAAATATTTGAAATTAGAAATATGAAAAATTAAAATGAAATTCATGGAAGTCGAAAGGTCACGAGGGTAGTCAAAGAGTCATAGAGGAATGTGAAAGGTCACCTTATGTTTTATAAATATACCCTCATAGTTAGAAAAAGGGGACTAGAGTTTTTTATTTCATTGCGAGAATATTGTTTAGAGAGATTATAATTCCTTTGAGAAAGCAAGCGATAGCTTCACAATTCCATTATTGGATTTCATGAATACTTCTTGTAATGGTGCACTTAAACATTTCTACTTAGTACTCATAAGCTCGTTGAGCCATGCGATAATTTCATGTACACATTTTTCATCATTGTGGGACTCATATTTTAATGTTTTGATGGTATGGGTTTGCTTTTATATGTGCTAAGGATATTGAACTATTTTTTTGCTTCTAACACACACTTTATTCGAAGTTGTATTCTACTTATGTTTTAATCATCATTTTTTATTGTAAAATAATTTTCAATCTATAGACAAATCATTCTTTATTCATGTATCTTCATTGAAGTATGCTAACATTCTTATTTTAAGATTCATGTCATTCACCTTTGATTGTGGTAGTGTTTTTTGCATATTACTTGTAAATAATTTCACAATGTTGTGAAACCAGCTCCAGAAATAGAAGAAAAGAGATATCAATGCCTTAGAAATAAGCCACTTCGAGGGGGAAACCTCTAATACATTACATGAATGAACAATTCTTGGATGATACAAATTAAAAAACCTCCTTTCTATATATAGGAGTCCATAGGGCCACAATGTAATCCTAGCTGACCTAACAATAATAATTTAAGGGCCCAATAATAACAATATGGGGGTTACAAGGGTACAAAAATAAAAATAAGGGGGTTACACTAACAACAATAAGGGACTATACTAGCAATATAGGGACCTAACATGCCCCTCTCCTTCAAAAAAGTGTTGTCCTCAATGCTTGAGTAGCTCTGGGTGCTTCTGTATAAAATTCTCATCCTCCCATGTAGAATCTTCAGTGGGTAAGTTCTTCCACTTGATGAGATACTCTGAAATTGATCGATTCCGTATTTGTCGAGTTCTTGTTTCCGTGACCGCTTCAGGTTCCAATATGATTTTTCCTTCCTCATCAAGTTCTGGCAATATTGTTTGAACTGGAATATTTTCACCTATAACCTTCTTTAAGCATGAAACATGGAAAACTGGATGCACTCGTGAAGAAGCGGGAAGCTCCAATTTGTATGCCATAGTACCAATCTTTTGCAACACCTTGTAAGGACCATAGTACTTTGGCGATAATTTATTATCCTTCTTAGCTTGCTTGAGGGACATTTGTTTGTATGGTTGTAGCCGTAAAAATACCCAGTCTCCTACATCAAAACTTCTCTCGCTGCGATGTTGATCTTCCTGTTGCTTCATTCAATTTTGTGCCAAATTCAGGTTATCCTTTAAGAGTTGGAGAAATTCTTGTTGATGCTCGATGTGATCTTCCAATACTTGAACCTTCAAATTTTCTCTTAAATATGATGTGATGGATGGTGGATGATATCCATAAAGTGCCATAAATGGGGTCATTTTTGCTGCAGTATGGAAGGAAGTGTTATACCACCATTCAGCGAGAGGTAACCACTTGACCCATTGTGTTTGTTTATCAGATACAAAACAACAAAGATATCCTTCCAAACATTTATTTACTATCTCAGTTTGACCATCAGATTGAGGATGATAAGATGAGCTATGAGCTAATTGAGTACCCAAACAAGAAAATAACTCCATCCAAAAATTTCCGGTAAAAATGGGATCTCTGTCGCTCACAATAACCCTTGGGCTTCCATGTAGCTTTTGAATTCTATCCATAAATGTAGTAGCAACTGTACTTGCTTTAAATGGATGAGATAATCCACAAAAGTGTGCATACTTGGTAAGTCTATCAACTACCACCATGATGACACTCTTTCCTTCGGACTTAGGTAAACCTGTGATAAAATCAATTGAAATCTCCTCCCAACGTTGACTTGGAATGGATAAACTTTGTAGAAGACCTGGGGTCTAAATTTTATCAACTTTATTCTGCTGGAAAACCAAACATTCCGCCACAAAATTTTGAATATCATATTTAAGGCCATCCCAAAAAAAATCTTTCTTCACCCTGTGCTAATTTTTTAAAAATCCTGAGTGTCCTCCTAAAGGAGTAGTGTGCAATTCAAAAAGAATATTTTTTTTTATTTTGGAATTCTTACAAATATATAAGTGACCTTTGTACCATAAGGAATCATTTTTCCAACTAAATGTATAAGATGTACTAGGTTCTTGCTGCAACTTTTGAATGAGTGTCCACAATTCTTCGTCCTTCTTCCATTCATCTCTTGCTTTGGTTATCCAATCTGGTTGGATAATATAAATGGCACAAATTAATGCTTCCACCTATTCATTATTTCTTGAGAGTGCATCTGCAACAACATTTAGCTTCCCTTTTTTTGTAGATTATTTCAAAGTCATAACCCAACAACTTTGTGACCCATTTTTGCTGCTCTTCTGAAGATAGTCTTTGTTCCAAAAAATGTTTAAGACTATCATGATCATTTTTTACCTTGAAGTGTCTTCCCATTAGGTAAGTTCTCCATTTCTTTAGTGCATGCAGTATTGCTAACATTTCCTTCTCATAAATAGGTTTCTATAAATACTTTCCTTTGATTGGACAACTTTCAAAAGCAATGGGTCTTCCTTCTTGCATTAAAACGACACCAATTCCATTTCCTAAGGCATCACATTCCATAATAAAGGTTTTTGTGAAGTCTCGCATAGCTAAGACCAGTGCTAGGCACATTGCCTCTTTAAAATGTTCAAAGGCCTTAGTTGCTTCAGGAGTCCATGAAAATGCATATTTCTTCAATAATGTTGTTAGAGGTGCTGCTATTCTCCCATAATTATTAACAAACTTGTGATAATACCCTGTTAACCCGAGAAATCCTCGCAACTTCTTTATGGTTGTGGGGACTTTCCATTCCTTAATGGCTTTAATTTTGTTAGGGTCTACTTTAACACCCTCGTGAGATACAATATGACCCAGATATTCCACCTCTTGTACTCCAAAGAAACATTTGGATGTTTTTGCATATAATTGTTTCTTCTGCAATAGTTTGAGCACCCTGTCAACATGTTCAACATGATCCTTCCAAGACCTATTTTAGATTAGTATATCATCAAAAAATACTAGCACAAATTTTCTAAGGAAGGGTTTGAAAATGGAATTCATCAACCCTTGAAATGTAGAAGGTGCATTGGTAAGGCCAAAAGGCATGACAAAAAATTCATAATGACCCTCATGAGTTCAAAATGCTGTTTTTGGAATATCTTCAGTCTTCATTCTAATTTGATGATATCCTGAATGAAGATCCAACTTGGTAAAATAAATTTCTCCATGTAATTCATCCAATAATTCATCAATCACAGGAATAGGAAATTTATCTTTAATGGTGAGCTTATTGAGCTCCCTATAATCGAGACACATGCGCCATGATCCATCCTTCTTGTGAACCAATACTACAGGAGCAGAGAAAGAACTTTGACTAGGTTGAATTATGCCAGCCTCTAACATTTCTTCAATCATACGTTCAATTTCACTCTTTTGGACATAAGGATATCTGTAAGGTCGGATGTTTGGAGGAACACTTCCTGGAATCAAATGAATAGCATGATCATGATCACGAATAGGTGGGAGTCCTTTGGGAGTATCAAACACGTTGGAATGATTGTCCAAGACTCTTTGGAGATCTGGAGAAATAGATGATTTTGATGTTGGAACTTCTAGTGAGCATAATTGTGCAATTACGCCTCGTTGCTCTTTCTTCAGAAGATTTGTCATGACATTAGAGCTTATTATATTTCCTGACTTCCCTGTGATACCCCGTAATTCGATTTCCTTTCCTTCTGAAAAAAAATTCAAGAAAAGTTCTTCGAAATTAAAAGCTACCATCCCCAAAGATTGTAACCATTGTACTCCTAGTATGACATCAGCACCTCCCATTGGGAATCGGGATGGAAAGCATTGGACTATTCGATACATATTCCCCCATGGATAGCTTGATATTATGGCATTTTCCAGAGCAATTTATAGTTCCTCCATTTGCAACCATCACTTGACATTCTGGTGCTGGGTATAGGAAACAATTCAATTCCTTGGCTACCTTGCAATGAATAAAATTATGGGTACTACCTGAATCAATCAACACTATTACCTTTTTCTTCTTGATATTTCCTTCTATCTTGAGAGTTTGAGGAGTGGTAATTCCTGCCAATGCATTACATGATATGGTCGGACTCATTTCTTCCTCTTCTACGGTTGGTTCCTAGTGTATATCCTCTTCTTGTTCATTTTCTTCTTCCTCTTCACAATCTATGTAAAATAATTTCTTCTCGGCACACTTATGACCTTTAGTGTATTTTCTATCACAACTGTAGCAAAGCCCTTTTTCTCTTTTTTCTTCCAATTGTTGTGGTGTCAACCTTGTAGGTTGTTGAAATCTAGGAGCAGCAACACTTCCCTCTTTATTGAAGTGAGTGGTAGGCTTCCTTGTCACCATAATTTTACATTCAATTTTTCTTGCCAACCTGAATGCCTTCTCCAATTAATCAGGTTCCAAAACGCAAACTTCATGTTGGATGTTATCCTTTAAAGTACCTATGAAGAGATCAATCCTGTGTTCCTCTATAATATTAGTTACCCTTATATTGAATTTTTGGAAGTCCTCAATGTGCTCCCCCACTAAACCCTTTCGTTTGAGATTTATCAATTGGCTAAAGAAGGTGTTGCTCTTTGTATCCTCATAATGTGCTATCATTTCCTCCATAAAAGTTGACCAAGTGACAATTTTTTTATGGGAGAAAAGCCATCGATACCATACAAATGTATTTTGTTCTAGATGTAAAGTTGCAATGCATACCTTTTATGTGTTTTGCACATTATTGAGATCAAAATATTGCTCCATTTGTAGTATCCATGTTACAAGATCCTTTCCATCAAACTTCCTCATATGCATCTTTGGAATATGGTGGTTCTTCCTGCCAATATTAGAGTTTATGAAATCACGATTATCATTTATTTTTTTCTCATCATTATTTTCCTCTACTATATTTTCACCATTAGGAAACATTTTTTGTATCAACTTTGTCAAACCTTCCATGTCTGCTTTTAGATCATTCTTCATGTTTTCCATTTTAGATTCCATGTCATCCATCTTAGCTTCCATGCCAACTTCCATGCCATCCATCTTAGCTTCCAAACCATTTATCTTAGCTTCCACACCTTTCTTCAAACACTCCATCTTAGTTTCCATGCCTTTCTTCACAACTTCCATTTCATTTTTTGTTGCTTTTTTCGATAGCGAAATTTGGTGCACTTGCTCATCGACTTTTGATATCTCATGTTGCATTTCTTCCTCTTCATGAGTCATAGTAGAGCCTTCTGAAGGCTTAATGGGTGTTTAATTCTTTCTAGAAGGAATTTTAGAACCCAATACTGATAGCTATGCTCAATAGGCCTTTGGAATCAACTAGAGCTGATTTTTCAAACAAGACTTATGCAATTTGAAAAAAAATGCACACCTTTTTCTTGATTTTGAGGAACTCGATATTGAAACTGAATTATCTCTGTGATTTTGGATCTTCAATATCTGAAATTGGACCCTGAAGTCACCCTCTGAATCTTCTTTCGAATGCCACAGGTCTGACCTGATTTGGATTCTTCAAAGCAAAGTTATGTCCAATCTCCCACAATGACCCAATTATGGACTGGTTCAGTATAGCGCACTTGTATGACTTGCCATGTGTCACTGTTTCCTCCTTTGGCTCTGAAATTGATAGACAATAAAATATAGTACGTGTTATTACGGCAAATTTTTACATAATTCCAATCCGATGCTCAGAGAGAGAGTTATGAAGTTTTTCCCACAATAACCTCTTTGAGATGAAATTTGGGGGCCTGAAAAAGACCTAACTTCCACATATCATATCTCCGAAAATATTGCAATCCAAGCTCTGAAATTTTGCGATGATGTTCCTCCAGATTTCATATTCTCTGTCTAACAATTTCAGATTTTGAAATTTCGTAGAAAAAAAGTTTTTAGCGAAAATTCCGCGATGACCTGTTTAAGTGAAATTCAGGAGCCTACAAAAAGCCCTAAATTCCATAGATCATATCTCTGAAAATATTGAGAACGAAGCTCTGAAATTTTGTGACGATGTTCCTCGGGATTTCGGCTTCGCACCCTAAAAAATTCAGCTTTTGAACCTTCGTAGAAAAAAATTTATAGCAAAAATTCGACGATGACCTGTTTGGAGCAGCGAAACCATAGAATCCAAAGCTCTGATACCAAATGTTGTGAAACCAGCTCTAGAAATAGAAAAGAAGAGATATCAACACCTTAGAAATAATCCACTTCGAGGGGGAAACCTCCAATACCTTTCATTAATGAAAAATTCTTGGATGATACAAATTACAAAACCTCCTTTCTATATATAGGAGTCCATAGGGCCACAATGTAATCCTAGTGGGGCCACAATGTAATCCTAGCCGACCTAACAATAATAATTTAAGGGAACAATAATAACAATGTTAGTATCAATCCTTTGTCGAAGTGTATGAAAAAGGACCACTTTAGCTACGCATAACTAATAGCCCTAACAACAAAAGTGGCTGCCAATATCTTCAGATCTGCGGTTAGTTGAATATAAAAGAGCTGCAAAAACCAGATCTATGCATGGAAAGACATTATGCAGAAAAAACAAGGGTTTGCTCCATATACCAATAGACAAGACAAGAACAATTTTTGAAAGAATTTTTATATTAATTGGGCACCTGGGAGGAAAACAAGAAGGCGTATCCAATTCTCCTCAGTGGGATGGGTTCTTGGAAGTCCTCAACACTTCAGATCTAAGATTTCTCTCTCTTGTTGGTGTAGAAAACCCACACGAAGAATGGAACTCAAAGGGAGCTCACACAACAAATGGTAGAAAAGAGTGACCAAGTGTATAGATCCAGAGTGATCTAATAGGCAACAAAAGGTGAAGAATGGTAGGAAAAAACCCTCCTATTTATAACAAAATATTGGGTCATTCTAGATCTTGGTGCATGGGTTAACTAGATCTAGATCCACTTTTTATGGAATATTTTATTATATTTGTTGGAGGAAAAGGTATTTGACTTGGGTCAAATCCCTTAATTTGTCAAAAATAAATAAATAAATGATTTATTTATCTTTTTAAGGAAGCGGTTAGAAGATAATCAAATAAATAATGATTTATTTAATTATTTGAGGAAGTGGTTGAAAGATAACTAAATAAATAGTGATTTATTTAATTATTTGTGGGTGATTTGGTCATATTTAACAAGGAATATTATCTAAATAAGGTTTAAATAATTATTCCTAGAAAATAATAAGATAAATAAAGGTTTATCTAATTAATTTCTTTGATTTTGGATTAAACATGACTGGGAATAATAATTAAATTATGGTTTAATTAATTATTCCATGAGGAAAATCAAGCAAATATAGGTTTGTTTAATATTTCCTTTTGGGGTTTCCTGTTTTAACATAGTGAAAGCAATTTTACTTAGGGTAAAATTGGTCTTACATGGTGTACTTTGGTCCATCTAATGATAATAGGTTAGATGACCAAAAAATGGTGTAACAGATTGCCCCCCAGCGTGCGAGTGTCAGGAGCAAATCGTATGACCGAAGTACGTTGTAAGAACTCAATCACTAGACAACAAAAGGGAAGTCGGAGAGAGAAATGCAAGGTAGATAGTGTGCTGAAGAACTAGACCCTGAGGAGACGAGACTCGTAGGTGCAACAAGTCTCTTTTTATGAGAGGGTACCTGTGCTGAAGGCGGCGGGGGAGGCATACCTATGCCCGCCGAGACAAAGTACAAAAGAATAGTGTGTCCAGTAAACAAGGGACCGAACCATAGAGTACAACTGGCATAATCAGGAGCCAGATAAAAATACAATGAGGAATCCCACATACATGTTGTGCCTGGGATAATAGCCAGGACTTGTACAATAATATCTGAGTACATGAGATACAAATACAACCCAAAATGCCCCCTATAAATGGGGAAGGGCTCACAAAATCTGACTGATACATGCAAATCAAAGAGGCGCTGCAAGTGGCGATGGCCAACATCATCAAATATCTGGAGCTGCATCGAAGGCTGCAAAGAAGAGGTCATCCGGGCATGTGGGGGGCTACCTGCAGGGCCACCCCCTCATGAGGGTTGAGACATCTCACACACAGCCGGGAATCATCAAGAGCTGCTGATGGATCACTGGACCATCAAGTATACGAATCTCGATCATGCTGAAAGGAGCTGGAGAAACAATCAAGTCAAAGGGAAATGAAAGATCCCTTGGCCTGATCCGAGGCACCGAACAAGAGTGGAAGCTGGAACCAAGGTACACTGCCCTCTAGACCTGGCTTCTGGAATGAATGTGCTGATGTCGACAGAAGGAGGTCCGCCATAGGTGAGGAAATGAGAGATCCTCAACTAAGGCATGAGAGTAATTAGTAGAGTGATGGACAGACTGACACTAATGACGATAGTGAAAATGGGAAGGACTGAGTAGCGAATGGATGAATTACCTTGTTAGAGCATAAAGGGCATGAATGACATGGCAGCAACTAACACGATACCATAAGGGATAGGGGACAATGGAACTGAAGGTCATAATATGCGACACAAGAGAGAGACCAAGCAATGAAGGATGGAGGGCTATAGTGTGGTACAAAGGGACTCGGTATAGACTCCATGGAAGGAATGATGACTCAACTTGGATGCTCTAAACAAGGGTGACTCGATGGTGCTGCCACACAGTAAAGGCCCCAATGGGGGACCGTGGAAACATGAGTACAAGGTGGGAACTCATGACGAAAATCGACACGAACAAAGACAGGTAAGGAGGCAAGATGGTGCCCCAAGTACAAGTGTCGTAAGCGAGGAAATTCGATTTTAAGGAGAGGTGAAGTGACCCTTCTTGGACAAAATGTGTCCTGGTGAAGTATCAGATCACAAAGAACTAATGGATACCCATTTGAGGGCTCGGTGAGAGCTTTCCAATGGTGCAGACGGTTCGTCAAACGGGGCTACGGTGTGGTCGCAGCGGTCGAAAGAAGAAACATGGGTTCTCTTTTAATAAGGCAGTTCTCCCTCCAAAATCACTCATTTGCTATTGTTGCTATGGTGAATGTAGAGAGGAGAGAAGGCCCTAAATCTTGCGGCAAACATAGCGGACAAACTGACCATTGGAATCGCGATCCGTCAGTTGCAGGTAAGATTCCTAACCTTTCTCTTGCATTTTGATGGATTAAATTTTCAGTTTAGGGCCCAGAATCCCAGGAACAGCCCCTCCTTCATCTCTACGGCCGGGTCACACTTTTTGGGCCAAAAAGTGAGACCTGGGAAGCAGGCTTCAGGAAAAAAAGTGCGACCTGTCCCAGAAATGGGCAGAAAACTGCGACCTGGGAGATGAGGGGGTTTTGGTGCTGTTTTATGGCTGGAAGTTGGGTTTTGGTGTTTGGTTATGGTTTTCCCAATCTGTAAGATGACAAAAATGATGTGTTGGTGCAGGTATGGCAGATTTATGGGTTAACTGGAGAGAAAGAGACCTGGGGACACTACGGGTAGAGATCCAAGCGGATCAGGGCGTCCGTCATGTATTGGCCAGGTTTGGGGTTCTCAAGTTTTTGGAGAACTCTTTGATGAGGGCAGGAGAACCATTATTGGCTCGGATTATCAACTACTGGGATCCAGATAAGGAGGTTTTTGTAGTGCATGGGGCACAGGATTGAACTGACGGTCCAGGACGTGTATTTCCTGACTGGTCTCCCGCCACTGGGGATGGTGGGAAACACACAGCCAGTATTGCCGCGGGGGCGGCATATCATGGAGTGTGTGGAGCGTCATTGTCGACCGGGTCTCCAAGTCAAGGGGACTCGAATACCGATCAGGGATCTAGAGAGGCTAGAAACTCGTGCAGTGGCCGCAGCTGTGCTGCGTATCCTGGGCAACTAGGCGCTCCATCACATCACTGGGGGGCAGATGATGATAGTGGAGAGTGTGCTGGGTGGGACCTACTATGGGTGGGCCCAAATGATGTTGGTGTCGCTAAAGCGACAGTTGTCACTATGCAGGCGGTAGGTGAACCATGATTGCTCATATGGGACTTTGTTGTGCGCCTTCTTCTTTGAGAAGATCCCGACCTTGAGGCCTCATGTACAGCTTCTAGATTGGGGGGCCCGAGAGAGCCCAGGATGCACCGTTGGGGACGGCTACTGTGCAGAGGAGGAGGAGGGGCGGTCGGGCGAGTGTTTCGACCTGAGTTTTTTGCCCATTGGGATCAGAT
This sequence comes from Pinus albicaulis, assembly GCA_034641835.2. NCBI lineage: Eukaryota > Viridiplantae > Streptophyta > Pinopsida > Pinales > Pinaceae > Pinus > Pinus albicaulis. Next base: position 1,550,194,730 of record CM076570.1, read on the forward strand.
GCCATTGTACATAGACGACTATCCCTATAGTGGGATGAGCTACTGTGGAGATCTGGACCTGCCACTTTTGCCTGGTCAAGTCTGGGGGCCCGATGGTAAGTGACAGATTGCTACTCTTGTGTGGGCATGTTAAATTTTTTTGAATAGTAATTTAGGGTACTGATTCATGTACTTTTGGTATGCAGATATAGCACCGATAAAACCGGCCGGATATATGGGACGACCGGCAGCATCTGGAGCTACAGGTCCGAGTGGGTCGAGAGCGGCGCATAATGAGGATGCAGCCGCCCTGCTGGAGGACATCCGCCATAGATGTGAAAGGTTGTTGACCGGAGTATCAGAGCGTGGGTGGCAGGACTTAGACGACCAGTTCATAGAGCCATGTGTTGGTCTACCCTCGGAATGGCGAGGTGTCATGCGGTGCATGGTGATGGCCGGTCAGGCGATGCGCGATCTACATGCTGCAGGGGCAGAGCCATTGGCCCGGGATCCTCCAAATAGTGATTAGGGGTGGGGCATGTGGTGCCCCCTATTATGTATGTAGGGGCAGGTGGTGCCCCCAGTTTTGGGTTTTTTGTAACATGCTATGGGCATGTCATATGTATCAGAGTAGATGGACTCTAAACACATGTTTTGCGACACATATTATGGATATGCATCATTTTTTTTTAATGGTTATGAATGCCGCACAAAGCACAGGGTTTGTTAGTGCGGAGAGTCTTGGGGTTCTTGGTTACGGACGAAGAAGGAATGGAGGCTTCAGGGACCGTAGACTCGGGGAACGTGACTTTAACCATGGGTTGAATACGGGGCAACTCAGGACAAGCATGGGTGGCATGACCGGTGACATCACATAAGGCACAAGGCTTCGCGGGCGGAGGAGGGACCGGGTCAGTCGTGGTGGTCTTGTCTTTAGGTGCCCCCTTACGGGCGTTGCCTTTCTTCCCGGGAGCCGTCACGACAGGAGAAGGGTCCTGTGGAGGTGCGGGGGGCACAGTGGCAACGGAGGAAGCGAGGGGGACCGGTTGAACCGGTGTCAAAGCCATGTAGGGTTTGGGGTGACCAGGAGGGGTGGTGGCTGGGGGATCAAGGTGCCAGACCGGTATGCCCAAGGTCAAGTTAGGGAGAGAGAGGGTGGCCATGATGGGGACAGAATATACTCCGGGAGGGGGAGCTAGGAAAGGGATCTGCCCAGCAGGGTAATGACCAGGAGGGACAGCTTCAAGATGGTTAAGGCCAGGAGGAACCGATCCAGGAGGATAAAGGGGTTTAGGGATACCAGCTGTAGGGGGAGGGCTAGAAGGAGGAGGTCCGGCTAGCTGAGATAAATGGCTAGGAGAGGGTTGCGGAGGGCGAGGGGGAGGTTGTTCACTAGCCGAGGTAGGCCGCTTACGGGCAGCCTGGGACGATTGCATCATGCAAACATTCGATAAGCTGGGATCGGTGATAGGGGAGGGGGAAGGTTAGGGAAAGTTCCAAGCAGGGAGGAATCTTTGTAAATGCCGGGGGAGACACTGGTCAAGGAATTGACGGTTTTCTTGTTGGCTATAGAAGAGATGGTCATCTCAGGTGAGGTCTGAGATTTTGGCTCATGATATGTCAACTGGTCAATGGTGACTATCTTTCCATTATGGGGGAAAGACATCTTGCGGAATGGGACAGCAGACATAGCATAGGTGTAGCTTCGCCCCAATAGAATTTTGTAGTCTAGCGGGGCGTCGATGACTTCGACGTCAACGCAAACAGTCTTACCGGCGAGGGTGATAGGACAATTACAAAATAGGCCAATGGGCTGGGAGGCATGACCGTCCCACGCTCGAAGGGTGATCGTGGAAGGGGCCAGCTCAGGGGATCCGAGTTGCTTCCAAACAGAAGCAAACATCACGCAGGTGGATTCCCCCTCATCAATGATACACCGGGACACGTTGGCGTTCTGGATTTTGACTGGGATTTGGAAGGCGACGGAAGGAGGAAGAGGAGGATGGTCCGATAGAGTTGCGTCGAAAACAATCATTTGGTCATCAACAGGATCTACAGCACCCACGGCAGATAGTAGAGCCTTATTTTGGGAAGGGCACGACTGGAGGAGTTCCAGTGTGGAAATGGCGGCAGGAGATTGCGCCAAATCATCTATTATGTTATACGAATGAGCAGCTTGACCGGAAGAAGCGTTTCGACGTAATGGTCCCTTAGGAATCTTGGTATGAACCTCAACTTTGGGTTGAGGGATATGTAAGGGGCCATTCGGTGTCGAAAGAGGCTCTGTAGAACCTGAAGAAGGAGGCTCGGAGGCAGACTTAGCAGGAGGCTGGGGGTACTAGCGAGACCGATTTTGAAGGTGAAGGTCGACGGTCGGGGAAGGATCGAAGTGCATCATAAGGATCTGGTAATCAGAGGAACCAGAAAGGGAAGGGGGGGTGGCGACCTGGCTGTCAGGCGGTTGGGTAGCCACGAATCCTTGCTGAGGGAAAGGATCAGTAAACACAGCTGGTTGGGTAGCGACCACATTAGGAGGAGCATGAGGGGAGGCATGTTGTCCGCGCAATGTGGCTTGAGACTCCCATATCTGCCGCATCTAGGGTAAGAGGGGAAAATCGTGGGTGTAATGACCATAAACACTGTAACACGAACAAGGCTTATTTGTGCGAAGCGGCCTGTCCGGCTTGGGCTGAGTGCCATGTTGCTGGTTGGCAGTGTTAGGGTCCACACCAGGATTGGGTCCATGGGTACCAAGAGCAGATTGGTTTGGGTTGCCTCTCCGCCTTCTTTGAGAAGAAGGGGGATTAGTCGCGCCCTGTTGTACAAATACTTGCCCTGGAGGAGGCTGTAAGTGTTGTTCCGGGTTCAGAGGAGGCAAGGGAGATGGAAGCGCATATGCTGGAGGAGCTGGCGCACTAGGCTGCGGATAAAGGTAGTGGTTAGGTTGGGCAACATTGAGGTAAGCAGAAGGTTGGGCAAAAGGAGGAGGCATGCCGTATCCTGGATACATGCTACCGGGAGGGGGAAGAGTGCTGGAGGTGTTGGCCCCTCCCTGAGGGAGACCATAGCCCATAGGAGGTTGAGCGTATGGATGGGAAAGGGCTCCAACGATACCGTCGGCGGAATGAGATGCCCCCAGGGCGTTAGCGCCACCGGGCCTGGGGAGGTCAGGGAGAACGGTATAAACATAACCAGATTGAGCATAGATCAGGTCATATTTCAAGGCTATTTGGAGGGCGGCTTCTTCGGTTTGAGGAAAATGGGAGGTGACATCTTTGCCGATGGGAGCTCGAAGGGTGCGGAGGAACTAGTCCATATAAACCCGATCTTTGAAGGGAGGGGCTCAACATAAGCTCCATCTTCTTTGCCATTCCTGAACATGGGCGGAAAGGCAGGTTGAAGAGGATTGCTTAAAGGAAGTCAAGAGCTCTGTGCCAGTGTCGTATCGGAGAGGGAGCTGGAAATAGGACAAAAAGGCTTGGGCAAGGGTCGCAAAGGTGGTATGGGAAGAGGTGGCCTGTTCAACATACCATTTAGAAGCTTCGCCGGTAAGCGTGCGTTGGAACAAACGAAGACGGATGGAGTCATCGGTAATGGAATTGGAGGAACACCACATGTGGAAAGATCAGACATGATTGGTTGGATCTTCTCCAACTTGGCCTTCGAATTTAGGGATGTCGGAAGGGAGCTTGGTCGGCATGGCAGGCCAACCAACATCGTGGTGGATAGGGTCATTGATCAACTAATTGAAATCAGGGAGGCTGAGGCCTGCAATGTACGGCAGCAAGGGGGTGGCCGGGGTCGTTCCTATGGCGGTTCCACTAGTAGTCGGGCCGGAATTAGGGCTGGGAGAACTGCTGGCATTAGGCCCTGGACCAGACATGGTGGTAGGCGGAGAACCAGGAGGAGAAGGGGAACCCGATGAATTAGGAGAGGAGTCGGAGTGCAGACTCGGAGGAGGACTGGCTCGACGACGGCGGGTCGGAGCAGGTCGATCGACCAGAAACTGAGGGTGAAGGCCAAGAAGTCTCCGAGAAAGGCGCCTTGGGGGCGCAATGATGACAGGAAGAAGGAAACCGACAGGGGCAGAAAGGGACAGAATCAAGTGAGGTCAAGGGCAGAAGAGGTGCAGTGACAATTGATTTTAGAGTCTTTGCCAGGCGGTGTTAACCAGGCGCTTCTTCACTTAGGGTCGGTGTGTGGCGTGCGTTAATTTTAATTTTTAAACCCTTTCCGTTTTGAGAGCAAGAAAAAAGTGTGCTGCGTAGCTGAAAATAAACCTACAGAGAACAGTATATAATGTTGAAATAACAGAAAAATAACAGCTACTTGTGCATCTATCTAACCCAAGAAGGCGGGTCTCTCAAAACTAATCTGAAAAGAAAGGGAAAAATCTAGGCAAAACACACGGAAAAGAGGCCAATAGATCTAAGGTCAAAAGGGACAGGGATCTAAAGGATAAAGCTGTTGAAAAGAGGTGCATATCACAGCCAAAAGACAGAGGCAAGGTGGCTGGAAAAAGGAAGGAAATCAACAAAAAGCGGAGGGGGCAAGGTGGAGGCCCTAAAAGTAGATCCAAGCAAATCTTCAGGAGGTGATTTGAGAGGTAGAAGAGCTGATTTCAATGGATCTGAAAGGGAGGTAACAGATCTGGAAAAAAGGAGGCTGAAGCTCTGAAACACAGACGGCTGAAACAGCTAAAACTCTTCCACAAAAAGTGGAGGGTACTAAAGCCCTAGGGGGCTAGGTTCCCACTTAGATGAGTAAAAATAGATCAGAATTTGGTCAAAGCGGGCTGAGACAGAGGCTGGAAGACCCTGACAGAAGCTACAGCAGAACCCAGGAAAATTGCAGAAAAATCACTGAAAAAATGGCAGGTCGCAGTTTCTGACCTGTTTTCAGTGCAGGTCGTAGAAAAGGGGCAGAAAATTGCGACCTGGAGGTCCAGGTCGCAGGTTATGAGCCAAAAAGTGCGACCCCCCGTTCCGGTTGTCTCGGCGGAAGATTTTCAGAAAAGTTGTCGTCTCAGTTGCGGCTGGTGTCGCTTACCTGCGCAATAGGGCCAGAAACACACGGAAGTTAGAAATTTTAATGTTTTAGGGTTTTATGTGAGAAAAAGAACATAAAAATAGGAAAAATAAACAGCTGAAAAGAAACCCTAGGGTCTGAAGTAGCTGGATATGCAGGAATATGAAAAACGACAGCGGTCGTAATTTAAAACCCGTGTGGAGTCGCCATTTGTTAGTATGAATCCTTTGTCGAAGTGTACGAAAAAGGACCACTTTAGCTACGCATAACTAATATCCCTAACAACAAAAGTGGCTGCCAATATCTTCAGATCTGCAGTTAGTTGAACATAAAAGAGCTGCAAAAACCAGATCTATGCATGGAAAGACATTAAGCAGAAAAAATAAGGGTTTGCTCCATATACCAATAGACAAGACAAGAACAATTTTTGAAAGAATTTTTATATTAATTGGGCACCTAGGAGGAAAACAAGAAGGCGTATCCAATTCTCCTCGGTGGGATGGGTTCTTGGAAGTCCTCGGCGCTTTAGATCTAAGATTTCTCTCTCTTGTTGGTGTAGAAAACCCACACAAAGAATGGAACTCAAAGGGAGCTCACACAGCAAATGGTAGAAAAGAGTGACCAAGTGTATAGATCCAGAGTGATCTAATAGGCAACAAAAGGTGAAGAATGGTAGGAAAAAACCCTCCTATTTATAACAAAATATTGGGTCATTCTAGATCTTAGTGCATGGGTTAACCAGATCTAGATCCACTTTTTATGGAATATTTTATTATATTTGTTGGAGGGAAAAGGTATTTGACTTGGGTCAAATCCCTTAATTTGTCAAAAATAAATAAATAAATGATTTATTTATCTTTTTAAAGAAGCGGTTAGAAGATAATCAAATAAATAATGATTTATTTAATTATTTAAGGAAGTGGTTGAAAGATAACTAAATAAATAATGATTTATTTAATTATTTGTGGGTGATTTGGTCATATTTAACAAGGAATATTATCTAAATAAGGTTTAAATAATTATTCCTAGAAAATAATAAGATAAATAAAGGTTTATCTAATTAATTTCTTTGATTTTGAGTTAAACATGACTGGGAATAATAATTAAATTATGGTTTAATTAATTATTCCATGAGGAAAATCAAACAAATATAGGTTTGTTTAATATTTCCTTTTGGGGTTTCCTGTTTTAACATAGTGAAGGCAATTTTACTTAGGGTAAAATTGGTCTTACATGGTGTACTTTGGTCCATCTAATGATAATAGGTTAGATGACCAAAAAATGGTGTAACAAACAATATGGGGGTTACAAGGGTGCAATAATAACAATAAGGGGGTTACACTAACAACAATAAGGGACTATACTAGCAATATAGGGACCTAACACACAAAGTTATTTAACTTGCGCTTATTAAAATTCATATTATTTTTCTCACATATTTCTCATTATGTCCAAAGAAAATCTTAAAACAAAGAGGATTAAAATCAGGCCAATATACTGGATGGGACTCCTATTACAAACGGTGTAGGTTCTAATTGGGACTTTTCACTGAGGAGATACCCTTATCGTTGGTGGAACTTTTGGGGTTGCACATGACCAAAAATTGTAGTCACAAAGGAGTTTATGTCAACATCAAAACATAAAACTAAAACTAAATACATCAGAAAACTAAGACTCAAATGATTTCACAGTGGATGGATCTCTTCCGCTTAATCCCAGAGGGATTGGAGTATCAATGCAAGGGATGTGTTGCTCAATTATATCTAACCAAGTGTCCATTTTCTCCATGTAGAATCTCATGTTCCATTGCTCTATCTTAACATCTACTAGGTTAAAGAAAATATTTTACTAATATACTTGCCTCTCCATCAATATTTTTCTCATTAAATACTTGCCTCTCCATCAATAACTAAGAAGGTAGATCAAGAAGGAAGTCCATTGAGAGGTCCCTTATCCTGTTCGAATTCCCCAACAAGATTTGAGATGTGCTTTGCCCGAGCCCTATTGGAGGAGACCGCAACTTCAGAGCATGGTTGTATCTCTTCTTTCTACCTATTAATATAAGTGACTATTATTTGGTTCCCGTCTTGTGTTTTATCTGTATTAAATGCAATATGCTAGTATTCTCTATCTGATTAGTATATTTTGAATGGAATTAGTATATGGTGTGTGGTTGTCATTTTCTGATCTCTGTGCAGGTGTCCAAGCGCGATAAGCAAAAGGATTGTGACTTGTCTTCGATCAGGAGCGAGCGACTCTCATCGTCACTACAAGCAGTGACGGTAACTTTGGACCATAGGTAGGCCATCTTATCGCATCCTTTTTCATTCAAGTATCTAGGAACCTACACTCTAGCATGATTCCTTGTTTCTAGACCCATCCTAGGGCTAGTGGGATCGCCTCTATACGTAGAGGGGATTTACCTGAGTAACAAGTTGGCGACATTGCTGGGGATCAGTGCGAGTTTGTCTTTCATCTATTAGATCTTCTTCTTGGTCTTTTCTTGCTTAGATTTCCTTCTCTGGTTGTTTTGCTAATTCTTAGACCCCTGTTTAGCCCCAGAGGATTAGATCTGACCTCTGTTTTTCCAAAATTTTCATCTTTTCAAGGTTGGCTTGATTGGCGCAATTTCCAACCTCAAAGTCGTTCCCACTAGCACGAGCGCCATCCCCTATATGGCGCGGATTACAACCATACAGCCGCGCCAATTCGTGTAGGTGCTAGGGTTTTCCCTGTTTTGGAGTTTTGGGTCCATCCTGGTGTCTCTGGGTGTTTTCTTGGCTTGATTTGAATGCTTTGGGTTTGTTTGTGACTGTGATCAGCCCTTTTCCTTTAGTTGTTCGTCCATTTCTTTCAGCATCATGGCTTTAGGACATTCTAGTGCTTTGATATGCTGAGCCTCTTATAGGAGTTTGGGTCTCTTGTTTCGCGGTCACCTTCGTTATTTGCTTGATTGCATTAAGCTCCCTGGATCCATTTTGAGTGGTTTCTTTTGGTGAAATGAGTCTTGAGTGAGTCTTGTCTCTTTCATTTAGTTTTGCTTCCTGTCACTCCGAGCATAGCTCACATTGTTTGTATGGGTCTATTTCGACATCTTTATTCGATTTGAGAGATTGTGACATTGGTTTGAGTCTTTGTTTTGTTGCTTGTGAGTTGATTAAATTGTTCCGTTTCGACTCTTGCATTAGCATTCTCGAACTAGTGTGAAGTTTTGTTTTTCATGTTATTTAGTGCACTATTTGCTCTATTACATTGAAAAAATCAAAAAAATATATTGTGCTTGCATTTTTGTTTGCATTGTGGAATTGAAAATTCTTACGCATAACTAGCATTGGGCATTCTAGGAAAGATTTCTCGTTCTCATTAGTTTGCATCAGGTTCTGTAGTGAATGCTTCTGTGTGTTCTCATTATTTTCTATCGCTTGAAAACTTCTAACTTTCACGTAGATAGCTTTTCATTGAATGAAACGGTATTTTATGGCATGCAACTTGCATTCAAGGATTTTTGAGATCCAACATTCGGTAGGACCTTGGAATTGAAACATAAATATAAGATCAACTTAAAATTTATTCAATTAACCTAAGGAAAAATTGAAACTTAATGCAACATTTAGTGGTCTAAGCAAGATACGTGTTCTAGCGTCTTGAAACCTAGCAGCTATCGCTCGCCATCTGGCTTCAGACAGTGCTAGTACGGACTTGTGCTCCCTGTACTATCGAGTATATAAAGGGAGACCCCTCTATGTTGCAATCCTTTTATCCGTAGGAAGCCAAGTTTTCCGCCTTGTACCGTGATACACCGAACACAACATTTGGGGAGACTAACTACACATACCTCAAGTCCTTGGTTGATTCTTCTTTCATTTTATAACCAAGGTGTATATGGCAGTTCACGGGAACCTGGTACACCCTTTTACCTAGACTACTTGAGCAATCATTTTCGATCTTTACTGACTCCATAAATTTGAAAAGATCATCGAGCACTTGTCCTTTCATGCTCGCTTCAACCTGAAAGGATAGAGTCACCTTTTTCCTATTTAATGACTCTTAAAATATGAAACGACAGAGTTTTGTTTCAATGTTTTAAAAATTAATTGTCCACGAAATATTCCTGGTTAAAGTTAGTTTCCTTAGGGCGTTGTTTTAAAATTGTTTCTAATGGCAACAATTTTGGAGTTCACTAACCCAGGAATCCCTTCCGAAGGGAATCCTAGTCTTTTTACTGCTTTTGGAAATGTTGGTGCTCCTTATATGGCAATGTTGTCTCTTCCAGGGTTAACTGTTGGTTTTCCTGCATGGTTATTTTCAACCTCGGTGGTCCCGAGTGTTTCGTCCACTATACAACCACCTCCTCCACCAGAACAGCATCATGTTTCTTCTAAGGTGGACCTCTCCCCTTCTTCGCCTATTTCTTCGTCCTCCTCTTATACTTCGCCTGGTGAAAGTCTAGATTCCAGTAACCAGGTGGCTAATAAGAAGAAGAAGAAGACAAAGAAGAAGAATTCAGATAAGCGAGAGGCTAAGACTACAACTATTGCACTTAAGAAACCCCTTGCGGAATCATCCAAGATTTAGCAGAAATTCATATTCCCTTGCATGCTCTACAAAGGTAACCATCTTCTTCGAGATTTCCCTGGCATTCCCAAAGTACTTAAAAAATGGTCTGATGGTTGTCCGCCATTGCTTTTGGCTTCTGGAAGTCATATTGATAACACATCTTCGACTAGCTATGGTAAGACTCGTAAAAAACAGGGCAAGATTACCAATCCCTATAAGTTGTGTGAGGGACATCATCCCATTCACCTTTTTCCGTACATGGATGAAGTCAAGAGAGTGTTGGAAAACTCCACTATTTCTGCACCCTCCCTTCTAGCTGGTTATCAAAAGCTTTCTTCGAGTCCTCCGCTAGTTGATTCCACGATCAGTCAAGCATCATCCTTGCTCGATCCCACTCCCCCAGAAATTCAAATTCAGGAATCTGTTCTTGACCAATCGTTGGTCGAGGAATTGATAAATCTGACCCCATCTGGGGTTCATCAGGTCTTTTCCATTGAGAGTGGATCTCATCCCCCTCATGTTCTTCTTCTTTCATCAGATTCTTCCAACTTGGAGAAAGATTCTTCCGTCCCTGTAGTTCAAGAAGTTGTTCCTCCTACTCCCACGATGTAAGTCTAGGAGAGTGCTCCTCTTGCTCTGGTAAAACCAGGGGAAAACCACCCAGTTCAATGCTATCCCCTCCAAGTAGCTTGGTCTCTTCTTTTGATTGGAGTTGATTTGTTGGATACTGCCTTTCATCTTATGTGCCTTTCAAGATAACGGTATAAACCTTTGATTTGGCCGTACCCAACACTATTATAGATGAAGGCACATCTGTTAGTATTCTGTCTTCCACTACTTGGAAAGATTTTGGTTCTCCCCCACTTATGCCTGTTACCCAAGATTGTTGGCTTTTAACAGAGGAACCAGTCACCCGTTAGGGATCCTTCCAAAGTTTCCCATTACTTTGGGAAGGAAAACCATCCATATAGATGTGATGGTTGTTCCAGGCCCCTTCGATTTCAATTTACTCCTGGGGCGCGACTATACTTATGTCATGGGGGAAGTTGTCTCCTCCCTCTTTCATGTGATCTATTTTCCACACAAAGGTCGGATCGTGACCATTGATCAGCTTTCATTTGTTGGTCCTAACATGACATCTGGTCCACCATCATCCCTTCCGAGTCTTTATCCGCTAGTTTTATCACTACCACAGGTTAATTATGTGGCTACCTATCCTGTGCCTGCAATCAATGATGGTGCCATTGTGCATCATGTGTTGGGGGCATTGGGTCCTAATTTTCAAGATTTTGTTCTCCCACCAGAGGTGAACCCCTTGGAATCTATGACCTCTTATTCATCACAATGAAAGGTCGTCGGAGCACAATTCATTTTCTTGTGTCAACCTCCTTAAAAAATGAAACAAGCTCTCCCGAGGATAGTTAGTCTTCTATGTCAACCTCATTAAAAAAATGAATTAGCTCACGAGGATAATTCTTTTCATGTGTCAACCCCGTTAAAATAATGAAACACGTTCCCGTTCAATTCGAGTCTTTGCCAGATCTCATAAAATCCCAGTCGAGTCTTTCTATTCATCTCGTAATTTGAACCTTCACTCCATTTTCCGTTCATATGGACTGAAGCTCGGGGGGCATGTACCTCGAATTGAGTCACCATGCTGGGGGCGTGCTTACTTTTTCAAGCATAGTTTGTTTCTGTTTCAAGCTTGTGTAAAAATGAAACCGGTTTCAAGCATAGTTTATCTTTGTTTCAAGCTTGTGTAAAAATGAAACCAACTTCAAGCAGAGTTTCCTGATTTCAAGCTTGTGTAAAAATTAAACCATTCCCATTTTACCTCTCGTGATTTCCATTTTATCAGCCTATTTTTCTATATGAGCCTTGGTTTTTTCATTCCATTGTAACTATCTACTTGGCCGATCATATGCCTTCACTTGGTTATTTCACCCATTCCTGAGAAACCACTGCAATGAGTGGTCTTGTTAGCCAGCCTCTTGACCTTTACTTGTTCTGAGCAGTTCCACCATCACCGCAACCAGTTGCTACCCTTTATACCCCTCGTTCCTCCAGGAGGAGACAACTTTCAGCTATTTTCTGACTCTCTAAAACTGAAAATATTGCGGAGATGCTTGTCATTTTGAACTTGTTAAATGGCTACGAAATGATATCTACCCAGTGTATGTTTACCCCTTTTTCGGGCTGGGATAGATTATTTACGAAAAAGGAATACCTTAGCCTATCGCAACTAGGAGGTTCTCTCAGACATAGTTTTCTACCTTTTCGAATATATGAGACTACCTACGAAAAGGGACTGTTGGAGTTTAATTTTTTCCCTTCTTTTCAAACTATCTAAATATGAAAAGATGTCGAGTTCTCCCTTTGTTAGACTTGTTAAAACTTAATGACATCAGACTCCATCGTCATGATGTTATTCGAGTTTCTCCTTCCTAGGGCTCGTAAAATGTACTAGGTTGGATTTGTCCGAAGGACAAACTTACATCACAAGCACATGCTATCCCCTTCAAGCTTGTTTTCAAAAATAATTGGGTACTCGCCAGAAATGGTGGGGGAAAATGGAACCAAATTCTAATCATTTTGGCAATATGTTTCTCTTGAACATGGCACTTGTCTGCATTCATGTCGGGTTGGGGACATCTCATCTCGTTATTTTTTTTCCTCCATGGGTTTGGGTAATCTCTTTTGACCACTCATTTGATCCTTGCCATGTCACCATGACCTCAGATCCCTTGATGTCAAATACTACCAAATCCAGTGTCGTGTCGTCGATATGTTCAAGAGAAGTTTTCCTTTGAATTTTTCAACCTCCCTCTAATTCTCTGTTGGTATTGATTCACAAACATCATATTCCTCTCTCTTGTGTCAATGATGTGGGAAACATTATGGCCCACCTTTGATCAAGGTCACTTCCTGTCGTCTCCAGCTACTATCTAGGAAGTTGATCTAGCGAATCCCTTCACGTACCTTGGAGCCTGCATGCCTCAATGGCAGGTTCTTCGCATTCAATGCAAGGTCCACATCATTTTCCTTCGATTGACTAACTCTGAGGGTGTTCGATGACAGATCACTATTCACATCCTGTGGATTGTACCTTTTGTACCTTGAGAACCATTTTCATTATTGGTGGTTTCTCTCACGTCTGTTAATAGCTTTTAGCATTAGCTATTAATTAGATGATGTTCTTGCATGTTCGACTTCAGCTCACATATTCGCATGCTCGAATTTTTACTATGTTCGGGTCAAGACGGAGTGCAAGACCCTGAGTTTTGTTTGATGAAATCCAGGCTGCGGGTTCTTTGTGGATTATTATGAATCATTATATGACTCTTTTTGATTGGATGGTTGCGACCATACCTGAGTCTATTTGTTGATCCTTACTACTGGATGGATGTGTCCATACCTTGGATCTCATTGTTTATGTACTCTATTATGGATGGTTGCGCCCATACCACATGTCGTATATCAGATGTATCAGTTGTATTTGTACTTGTAGGTTTTCCAACAGTAGTGTTTGGGTCGAACATGTTCTCATAAAGCATATCACCCCTCCCTCTCTCTCGGACCTCATGCTTTAGGGGGCATCTGTTACACAGCAATTTGTCACTGTCCCTACAATCCCTCGCCTCGCATATTGGAGGGTCTTTCCCATGACCTATGAGTAGTGTCATCCTCTGCAAGCACCTTCCCTACATCCTTCTATACAAGAACATCATTTCTCCTGTAGAATACTTTCTCAAAAAGCCCATAAAAACCCATGTTTTGGCATTGGCGCAGGTAGCCAGTTCACCCCTCGTGCCAATGTGGAGAAAGTACACTAGAGGCCGCGCCAGCTAGCGCTCTGTCCCTTTGTTGTACCCGCGCAAGAATTTTTGGGAACGTTTTTTAACAAACTAGAGGCAGAAGTTTCCTTCAACCACCTCTAGGATGAGTCACAGGAAGTGGTTAACTAGATGAACCATGGATCTCCCTCTTTAGGTAGTGGTTTCCTCCTCTTATGGGCCACTCCTAAAAGATAGGTCTCCCTTCCATGATTATAGGTATCCTAACCTCTCCCTCTCCCCCTATATAAATGAGCTTTCTCCCATCATGAAAGCTAGCTGAACAAAGAGGATTATGTAGCTGAAATGCTGAACTTGGAGAACCAAGCCATAATCAAATAACTGAGAAGGTAGATCAAGAAGGAAGTCCATCGAGAGGTCCCTTATCCCGTCCAAATTCCCCGACGAGATTTGAGACGTGCTTCGCCCGAGCCCCACTGGAGGAGACCGCAACGTCAAAGCGTGGTTGTATCTCTTCTTTCTACCTATTAATATAAGTGACTATTGTCTTGTTCCCGTCTTGTGTTTTGTCTGTATCAAATGCAATATGCTAGTCTTCTCTGACTTATTATTAGATTTTGAATGGAATTAGTATATGGTATGTGGTTGTCTTTTTCTAATCTCTATATAGGTGTCCAAGCGCGATAGGCAGAAGGATTGTGACTTATCTTCGATCAGGAGTGAGTGACTATCAACATCACTACAGGCCTCGACGGTAACTTTGGACCACAGGTAGACCATCTTATCGCATCCTTTTTCATTCAAGTATCTAGGAACCTACACTCTAGCATGATTCCTTGTTTCTAGACCCATCCTAGGGCTAGTGGGATCACCTCTATCCACAGAGGGGATTTACCTGAGTAACACTTCCGCAACCTCACTAACTTGTGCTTGGGTCTAATTTCACCCATGTGGGCCCCGGTCTCCTCCCACACCCCTTCAGAACTGCCTTTGTTGGTGTTGTATGGCATCCATCTAGTCACTGTGAACCTTTGTATCTCCCTAAATCACCACACAAATATTTATACCTAGGTTGGTAGGGCGTCACACCTCACCAAATAATCTTTTTCCACTAGTTCAAGTGCAGATGTATCCCCCTCGTAAACGTTAGCTAATCCCCACAAAAACACTAGACCTAGTGAACCAAAAGGTGCCACAAACACTTTCCACTATCTCTTCTGGAAATTGTTTTATCTCACTCCCAAGGATTCCAGAGAATTGTGATGTACCTCCAAAATAACAGTAAGAAACAAATATTTTAGTGAGCTGCCTTTACAAAAGCCACAGAGTAGTATTTCTATGACGAATACTGCTACACAACTCAACACTTCATAATAACTCACAAACACAATAGAAGGAAAGGTCAGAACTATAAAAGCATGGCTCCTCCAACATCCCAGGGATAAGATCCACCCACAAAAATAAGAGAATGAACAATATGATCCAAGAGTTTGGTAGACTCACAATTCTCAGGGGGTTTTACAAGACTGAGGAATTCCAAAGTCATAGGAAAAGGACCTTATGCCTTAGGTTGACCCCCTGAGTGTTGGATCTTAACATAGTAATAGTTAAAAAGAACCAAACCTAGGTTCTCCCTCTTTGTATCAAGAAAAACCACCTCCCCTTTACAGTTAAAGTCAATAAGAGCTGGTCAACCCAAGCATTAATCAAATAAATTTAGGATCAAGAAATTAACCAACTAAAACTAGCAACAAAGAAGTTAAAATACCATGTATAATCCCAGAGAGTGAAACTAAAACTTAAGCAAGGAAAAGAGATTAATACCCTTATGGAGGCATATCGGAGAGGTTGCATGGTGAGAAGGAAACTACAACTCCTAGATGCAGGCATGAGAGACTATCTCAAAGGTAGAGCTCCATTATCATTGTTCAACCAAGGTTTGACCATCCACCAGAAAATTTTCAATCATAAGAACTAACTCCACAACCCTTGTTGCAATACCTATCTAATGCAACTTACAAATCTCAAAAATGACATAAAAATCTTGAACTCCCCACGAAACTATTTCCAACCCCACTTAATACCAACAATGTCATATAATCTCGTGATCAAAAAAAGTTTCATAAAAATTCACATGCAGCTACATGCGTAAGGATGGTCATGCTACCCATGAAATTTAATGCCATTTATTCTCAATCAACCCAAGGTGTTGGGCACAAATATTCATTTTGTTATTAGTCCCATTCCCCACCCCATTAGATACGAATTTATTAAACAAAGTTATCAAAATAATAAAATAATCATAAAAAATATCTTATTTACAATTTTAATTTATTTTAAGTTTCATGTATATATGTAAGAGGTTTTGAGTGAGTTTTACAGGGCCTCATAGCCTCCTCGTTTCCTTCTTGAGAGAGAAAGATATGTTTCCAATGGACTAAGATATTGGTACTTACTACTATGGCAAGGATTCTCGGTTCACTAGTGAGGTTGAAAGGATGATCTTATGCCACAGATGAGATGAAATGTCGGCTTCAGGCATTGCACTGACAGAGTGTTTAATCCAGGAACGGCAGTTTCAGGCATTGCACTGATAGTGTTTAAACTAGGAACAACGGTTTTAGGAAAGGAGATTTTGGGGTCTGGAAATGAGTGTAGAGAAAAATACAGAGGATGGCAGCGTTGTGCGAAGCAGTGTGTGAGCTGAAGGAGCATGTGCCAGAGGGTGCATTTTCTAGAGACATAATTGTCAACACATTTAAAAAAGAGGAACACAGAGCTGCATTATGTGGATGGCAGCGTTGAGACGCAGTGCTTAACGTGAGGAAGTGGTGTCGTCCCTTTGCTTTGAGGGTGACATATTTTGATCCAGACTACGCCCTCTTTTTTTATTGTGTTTGCCTGTGCTTTTGACACAGCCATGAAGAGGCCTGCAAGATTTCTTTGTAGCAAAAGCGAAGGTCCACTACTTTTCTTTTGAAAAACTGCGGGATTATCGCTTCCCAGATGAGGAAGAATGGTAAGGATTGAAATTTCCCCGCAACCTTATCCCATCTGTGAGCAAATTCCATGAAATCCCTCAGAGTCCATGATGGTTCCAGATGAAAGTCACTGAAAAGATTCCATATATGAATTACAATGGGGCAGGGGAAGAATAAGTGTTCAACCGTCTCCTCATTTCTTAAGCAAAAGACACATCTACCCAGACCATAAAAACCCCTTTTAATGAGAGAATCCCACGAGAGGATTTTCTTTTTCCATACAAGCCATCCAAAAAGAAGAATTTTGGTTGGAATTTTCCTATGCCAAAAATTCTCAAAGCCAGGAGATGTATAATCATTGATAGACAACAAATTGATTTTTCAATATATGTCCTTTACAATCAATGAATCTCCCTTCATTTTCCCTACCCACACAATTTTGTCACCGTCGTTATTGAGGCAGAAATCGGCTGCTTGTGTTTTCTCCACAAACTCCTTCCAATCAACAGCATCCGAGCCAGAAAGGCCAATCTGTGTAGCTATTTTCAGTATAGGTGCACCATGAGCCCAATAATGGATTACCTGAGAAAAATATATGATGCCTCTATGTGCCAGTCGGTGCACCAACCACTCACACATCAGAGAAACCTCTGTCATACCACAAATTTTGTCACCACTCAGTAGTATCTTTTGTCCATTACCAAACCTCCAAGAAAGCCCTTTAGAAAAAAACTATATAACCTTCCTGAAACTAAGCCACATAGCAGACATGGACTGAGGGAAGGTGAGTTGGCAGCAGTAAATTTTGTGGAGTGGGTCTCCATTTAAATACTTACACTTGATGATTTCAGACCAAATACCATTGCCATGAATGGCATGCCATAGGGACTTGATGAGGAGAGCTGTGTTGAATGCCCTTGTGTTTAATATGCCCCAACCCCCCAGCTTTTTTGGACAAAATAATATATCTAATTTTCACAGGTGATGCTTATTTTCCATGGTGACCCCTCCCCATAAGAACTGAGATAGAATAGCATTGATCTGAGAAACAGTTTGTTCCGGAATGTAAAGGAGATGTCCCCAGAAAACAATAAACTGGGATAGGACTGCTTATATCATTATAAATCTTCCTCCCAATGTCAACCATTTATGAGTCCATTTGGAGATTTTAAATTTGAATTTCTCTACAAGCCACATCCAATCCCTCACCTTATATCCACAGGGTTTAATCCTGTATCCTAGATATAAAAACCCTTTTGCTACCATCTTAGATTGAACATCAAGAAAGCCAACAATGAAATTAATCTCATCCTTATCACCAAATTCACTTAAAAGGAAAGACTTTGCCTTATTTATGCATAGACCAGAGGCAGCACCAAATCGAATAAGCAAATAATGTATGTAGAACCAGTGATTTCTAATGAGCCATCCAAAAATTAGAAGATCATCAACAAATAGGGAGTGGGTGATACTTACAGAATTTGAGAAAGAAAACCCAGAAATGAAGCTCGCCTGCAATGCCATATTCATGAGGTTGCTAAAACCATCCACAATTAAAATGAATATAAGGGGAGATAAGGCACATCCCTGTCTTAAGCCACGTTCTGCACCAAAGAAATTAGTTGGCATCCCGTTAATGATCATTGCATATTTGACAGAGGAAATGCAACCCATAATCCATCAAATAGAAGCCAAGGGGAGCCCAATCTTCATTAGAACCAGGTGGATATATGACCAGTCAGCTCTGTCGTAGGCTTTGAGGAGATCGATCTTCATAATGAGAGCTTCTTTTTTCCCAGTGTGCATGGAATGCATAGCCTCCTGAGCAATGGCTATTGCATCATAAATAGAATGACCCTTAAGAAACCCATATTGCTCTAGAGAAATGGTCTTCGATAATGTCACCCTGATCCTGTTAGCAATAATTTTTGATGATATTTTATATATAAGGTTGCATAAGGCTATCGGCCTATAATCCGAGAAATACTTGGGGCCTGATGATTTGGGAATGAGAACCAAAAAAGTGGAATTCATGTTCATCGGGATATGCCCAAGAATCCTACCTTGTTCCACAATTGCAGTGATCTCATCAGCCATAATATCAAAAAAATGTGAGTAAAATTCCACCGACCAACCATCCGGTCTTGGGAATTTGTCAAGGGAAAAATACTTCAATGTTATTTCCACTTCCATCTTTGAGATTTTCGAGTTTAAAACTGTGATGGCCTCGTCATCAAACATTTTCGGAATGTGCTGCAAAACCCATCACTGACAATTTGAGTCAATATTCTGGTTCGCTTGGTAGAAGGTCGAGAAGTGCCTGTAGGCCTCTACTTGAATCTCCAACATTGAGGAGGCATAAATCCCATCATCTTTTTGAATTTTCCATATGGTGTTTTTGTTCCTCCTTTCATTAGCACTTTTATGAATTTTTTTTGTGTTGAGGTCTCCTTCCTTGAGCCAATTAATCCTACTTTTTAGCTTCCATGTAAGTTCTTCAATCCTTAGGATCTCCATCTTTCTTTTTTGAAGCTGATCTATTAAGTTGTATGTCTCCTGATCAGGTGCTTTGTTTAGAAAGTCAACATGAAGACTAGTACGATTTCTCGATATATCCCTTATTGCTTCCCTGAGTAAGTCCTTATTTTTAATTTCCCATTCTTTTGTTAAGCATTTTATCCTTTGAAGTTTTTTATGAAATATTTCCCATCCAAAAATACCCCCGAATGGAGTATTGTTGTTCCAACATTCTCTCACTAATTGGTTATATTTGGGATCCTCCAGCCATGCTTGGTTGAATTTTAATGGTACCCCCCTTCTCATATTATCATCACGCCAGGAGAGAATAATGGGCATATGGTCTGAGAGGTTCGACACCACCACCCTGGCCCTTAAATGCCCCAGCTGTGAAAATAGTGATTCACCCACCATTGCTTTGTCCAATATTTTACCAATGATGTCCTCATCTTTCCTTCGGTTGGTCCAAGTTGGTATAATGGGAAAAGGTATGATGTCTTTAAGGAGGAATTTGTTCAAAATCCATCTAATGTGACCCACCATTAGATCCAATCTTGCTTTAGTGCCCCATGATTCATCCAAGTTGAGAGTGGAGTTGTAGTCTCCAATGATAATCAATTTACCAATTTTAAGGATGCCAGTTCTGTAAAGTTGTGACCGAAAAGAAGTTCTATTTTGGCACGGAGCATATAAATTAACAATATTGAAATTACCCTGTAGTCCCCTTATATTCCCCAACAGAATAATACCTCCAAAAAAAATGTATGCCTGAAAATTGGCAGACGATGGATTCCATATAGCCAGAAGACCTCCTGCATGGCCCTCTGCATTGATTGCAGCTGCGTGCCATCTCGACCTGATAGCTAATAAAGTACTAATAGCTTTAGTTATATTAAATAGAGTCTCCTGAAAGAGGGCAATATCCAAATTCATATCTCTCAGCAAATCTCTTAGGCAAAAATGTTTAGAGGAGTCGCCTATACCCCTCATATTTAGAGACAAAATGTTAGTCATTTGGATACCCCAGGAGGGTTTCTTGCTCTAAGTGCCTTGAGGTCATCTGAAGTAGAGATGGGGACATCCATAAGGTCCAAATAATTGTCCCAGAATAGGGATTTGGTCTTTAATATGCCCCTGAAGTGTCTAGTCCCTGATTTTGTTTTTTTCCACACAGTGATATTGTTACCAGAGACCAAAGAAATGAAAATTTCAGGTTCCGTTGGGATCTTATCAAAAAAAGTCAAAGCTGCAAGGTCTAGGTTCGGATTTCTTATAAGAGAGTCAATGTCGCTACCAACAATATTCTTGGGGGAGTTTGAGATATCATAGGTTTCATTAGGCCGCAAGGAGGGTGGGGATGCCCATTCAAGGGGAAGCATGGAAGGGGATATATGCAAAGGCGCAGCTGGGGTGGTAGATTGTGGAGGCTCATCAGAAGACCTAGAAACAAGGGATATTTTTTGGTCAGTCCTTCCCATCTCATGAAATTAACAGTTATTAGCCATCATATCATTAATACCCACTGGAGGTCCAGGATCATTGGGAGGAACGTCATCATTTATAGGAGGAGAATATTTATCACTATGGGCACTAGGTGATGAATATATCTCATCATCAAAGGCCGGCGGAGAAGACTTACCTGATGAGAGATCTTCTGGCCTTCCTTTTGTAGCCTTGTCCAACCTCGAGCCATCAGTACTCAACTTCCCATGCCGTAGATATCTCAGCCTCATTGGGCAGCTTCCTTTTAAATGGCCAATGTGATGACAAATTAGACATCTGAATGGTACGCCCCAATAATCTACTCTTTGCCTATGTCTTATTTGTACCCAAACCAAATCAACATCCCCAGGAAAACCAGCTGAGAAACATACCTCCACTAATAACCAAGCTATCCTTTTGACACTAGATCCAAGAATGTGAGGATCAATATACTTCGTACTCCCAATGGAGTTTCCAATGGCCCTTAAAGCTTTTAATGTCTAGAATTCCAACAGGAGTCCTGGTAGATTTACCCAAACAATTTTGCTTTTAGGAGCCTCCATCACTGGGTTGAAGCCAAGATACCAGGGTAGCAGTTGCATGAAACTTTCCCCCTTACCCACGTCTTGTGCAAAAAATTTCCTACATCTTTCTCATGCATGAAATGGACACTAAACCAATTGTTTAGTAGTAATCTCACCTTCGGGGTATATCCAACAATTGGCCTCCAATATTTCATTTCCCAGTCCATCATATCAACATCATTCCCATCTATGAACATCCAACAACCGATAAGCGCCCGCTTTTGAAGGCTAGCCACCCGCCCCCATAAGTCATCGTATTCCAAAGAAACTTCCTTGACGTCCATTGCAGTTTTGTAACTGGAGTTTTGTTTATGTCCACAACCCCTCCGCTGAGAAGCACCCCTGCTAGCAGCATTCACTTTACTCCCAGCGCAATCTTCTTTTGAGCCGTCATTGAAACCAGGGGGAATAATAATTGACTAAGCAATCAGTCGAGCATCCACCTCTAAATCCCTCTGGCATATTTGTTCTGCATCGATAGTTGCAGCTATTAGAGCTTCATGCACGGACATGTCAGAGGATAGAAAATCATTAATCATGGCCATGATGTTTTCCTACTAGGATTGTCCTTGGATCCTAGGGATCACCACATCCCCTTAATGACAAAAATCGTGTTCAATATTCACCCACCACGATTTATTGCTATATTGGACATTCCATCCGCCCTTTCAATGTTTTGTACTTATACAATCCCAAATCCACCAACCAATATTTTGGAACAACTTCAGGAAATTTTTGATAGTGACTTCGCCTTTAATGGAGCACAACCTGAGGCACTATCCCCACTTTTTTATACTATCCCTTGTCCTAATATGGAATTTGAATGCCTTGGTTTCTCAAGACCCTTTATATTAGTCTATATCCCATTTAATTCATCAACCACCCGCCGGAAAAGAATACCGTTGGAAAAAAGGTGGCGAATGAGGATGTCACCGGAATAACCAGAGAGAAAAAAAACAATCCTATCATAGAGGTGGTGTTAAAAAGTAGTAACAACAACTACAGATACAGCCTGGACACTGCCACCACCTATAGCACAACTGTATGCCACAATCTTTACATGGACGAGAAATAAAAACAGACTCAACCCACTGATTCTATAGAGCCCCCCCACCAGATTTGAGTGTGACAAACTGTAAAACATCTACCCACTGAGACAGAGGAGAGAAATTTACTTCTCCACCCTTGCATCAGACCCATAGGAGAAATTAAAACTTATGTGTCACCAGGATGGCATATAAAATTCATAATGCTACTAAAATAAGAATAATAATCATCCCTATTTCCCTGATATCCTCAATCGTCATGTAGCTTAAACCTCCAAATGATTTTCAATAACTCTCACATGGACGCTGTCCACTTCATACATCAAATGAATATATTTATAGCAATCATTTATCATGAAATAATTTCTACATCCTCCAACACAAAGAAACCGCGGAATATACCTGATTCTAAAGAAATCGGAAGGCTATGGCTTGCTAGGAACTTGCTTATTTTTTAGGGTAAGTCGATTTACATTCCCCATATATATGTTGTTATCATGAAGTGGATAAATGACAGGGAGCTTGCTAAGGAAAATATATGTGATGGCTCTCGAAGGATTAGGCCCCACCCCATCTCGCTTCCTGTGATTTTATTCGATGGGGCTTGTCAATATGGTGTGGTGCATGGATCAAAATCTCTCAATCAAAAAGAATTCATATATGCTGGAATGGAGGTAACGGTACAAACAAGATGGCGGAGCTGATGGCGCTGTGGAGTGGGTTATTGGCGGCCCACAACTTGGGGTTGAGAGCGGTCCATATCTATGGAGATTCCAGAATCAACATTGATGCCATATCTGGAACATCTACCCTTTCCTCTCAGCCATCACAAGGATGGTTCTTGAGAACCAAAAATCTATGGGCCAAGATGAACTATCCTCCTTTGCACCATATTTACAGAGAGAATAATACTAGAGCTGATGGTCTTTCAAAAAAAGGAATCTGTATGGTTTTTGGTTTTTTGCAAGTGGGACATTACAAAGACAGAAAACTTATTTGGGCCACTGAGATCCCCATTCCATGAGTTAAATCCTTTTGATCGGGGCTACTGGATCACATCATCAAGCGAGCCTGTTACTTTTTTATGAATTCGGTTAATTTTGGATGCTCTTACTGTTGCAAGCGAGCCGGAGCATCATTAATATGGACCTATGGTTTCATGATTAATAGTTTCAGCATTATAGTGGATGAATAGACATTTTTTGTCTGTTCAAAATTTTGTTTTCACAAATATTTTCTTTTATGTTTACATTTCTAGCTATAAACTATGACTTGTTCAATGATGGAGTACCATAGGTTGTATGCATATGTTTCTCCTTATATATGGTTTCAATTCTGATCTATATCGGGGATGTGCTTACTGAAAACATATCTGTATGATGTATGGAAATGCACTGTTTATCAATTTCTCAATAGACAACATTTTTTTCTTTCTAAAAAAAAAAAAAAAAGAGTAAGAGTTTTTGAGTTCTAATTATTATAAAAATTCATATTCTAAAATTTTTATTTGATGTTTTATAAATTATTAAAATGACTATACCAATTATTAGTAATATGATTGGAGTTCCATCCCACCCCAAAATGTAACAAGCGTTACATAGTAACTAGATCTTGATGCTTAGTTTAAATATAGCTAAAATTATGTGTATACCCTATATAACAATATGATGATAATGTTAAAACCAAAAAGCATAGTAAAAAAACATGAAATAAAACAACTCATTGAATATAGAAAAATATTAAAAATATTAATAAAAATTCATAAGATAACCCTTAAAATAAAAGAAAAAGATATATTGAATATGGTGAATGAATTGAAAATATTAATAACAATAAATCAATAAATATTTAATTTAAAAATAAATTGATTGTTTATATCTGCAAAAATTGAACCCATATTTAAATTCATGCCAAATTTATTGTCACATGGACAACATAAATAGGATTAAATTTTGGTTATAACACCATGAATGTTGCATTTAATTGGCATCTATATATTATTGGCATTCCTCCTCTCAATGCTTACTCACTCTCATTTTATGTTGGATTCATAGTGGCTTTGTTATTTTTAACTGCGACAAAAAAGCCCACATCTATTATCAACATATGTAGAATGTAAGGCTTTGTACTTTCATCGACGGGGTGTTGGTATATAAAAGGTAGAGAGTGCAAATTAATAGGCAATCACTTGAGAGAAAAATAAGAATAAAATAATTAGCATAAAATAGAAATTGAAAAATATAATAGATATTTGATTAAATTAAAACAAAATCAGCCACGGTAAATATATATAATAAGTTATTAAAATGACAAAATTAATGAGAGTAGTATATTAATTAAAAGTTTGATTTTTACTTTTTAATTAAGTAAATGGTAGTGGGTAGTTTGCTTAAAAGATTTATTTGGGTTGTTTGATTTAAAAACCATATTTATATACAAGAGGTTTATATTTTTTTGTGGTTTTTTTCAAAAAAAAAAAAAGATTGTTCGATTAAAAATTAATATGTATATTGTTGTTTTTTGAGATAATTCAGTTCAATTAATTATGCCAGAGCATTTATAATATTTTGTTCATTTTAAGTTGGGGTTTTTGGATAACCACTGTATAAAACAATTTGCATACAGTTGTGTTTAACTTTAAATAATATTAATAAATAGGGAAAGGGTTGTTGCTTTACTTCAAACAATGATTTGAGATTGTAAGTGTGAAAGCAGAAAATGTAAGAAAGTATGATTAATTAAATATTCAAACTGAAGGTTGTAATAATCATAGATGTGAAAGACTGTCAAACAATGTTTAACAACTTAACAAAACATATTTAATACTATGAAGATGCTGATAATTAATTGATGTAGAAGGACTTACATAAACAAAAAGTTAAATAAGTCATTCTCTAATGTAGATAATAACCTCAGGGGATTTAAGATAGACTAAAATACAACTTTTTCTTACCTAGTTATCTTCATAAACATTAAACATATGCAGAAAACAATATGTAATGAAAATTGGAAAACTTACAGGAGAAAAAACTGATTGAAACAAATCCAAAATCCTTT
Source organism: Pinus albicaulis (assembly GCA_034641835.2). Taxonomy (NCBI): domain Eukaryota; kingdom Viridiplantae; phylum Streptophyta; class Pinopsida; order Pinales; family Pinaceae; genus Pinus; species Pinus albicaulis. The sequence continues at coordinate 1,550,219,755 of CM076570.1, forward strand.
TATTATTATCAATGATAAAATCTTGTACACTTCTGCTTAAAAAATGCTCATCTAAGGGTGCAACCCTTAATAACTCGAAATGAGAGTTATTTATACCAGTTTCCATGACTTAGAAAATATCTAACATTAATTACAATAATAGTATCAAATAATAGGAAAAAAAAACTATTGAATGATCTATCACTGTTTTAGAGGAAACAGTTGATGAGTTGGCCCAAAAATGTTGTTGTGTTGTCATGATGCTAGAGTCAGAAATTACGTGACGGCTTCACATAACTTATCCCATCTTTCTTCACTTGGGATTTCCAAATCTACCACCTTTCTGAATACTTCATCCACCTTTGTATACCTCTCGAATGTTGGCTTATTTAGGAACAGATGTTTGATTTCATGTTTTATAATCAAATCAAATTCCAAAGCTTCAAGAAATGCCTTGCAAGTTATATGTCCTTTAATCCCTGCAAACTTTGCCTTGTCTAATGCAATGGCATACAAATTTTTGCAATATTCCTCTAGATTAACCAACTTGTCATTTAGAGCTACCAATCCAGGTAAACCCTTCTGGTTCAACACATTGAATTTTGAATGAAACCTTTGGACAACAATGTCCAAGGTTTGACATTTTTTCTACAATTGATTAAGCAAATTATTCTTCTGTAGAACCATTTTTATCTCCAAAATGGTGGATGTTCTGTCTGTAATATTTATTTGTTCTAACTCTGCTCTTCTTTTTGAATTAAGCACCTTTGTCATATTTGAGGCTTTTTCTAGTTTAGTCTTAAGTGCTGCTTTCACCATTTATATGACTGCTCTACATCTGGTAATCAATGTTAGTGTCTACCATTAACAACTCACTTTCTAACTTCATAATCTTAAGTCCCAACCTGTGAGACTTATACATCTCCTCCATATACAAAGTGTCATTTTTAATCTTTTGTGTTTCTAAATTCTTAAACTTTTCTAGTAGCTTCTCATTTTCATGTTTTTGTGTGGCCAATTCCTGTGTTATCCTTGCTAGATCACCCGATGTTGAAGTATACTCAATGGCTGTTGATGATGAACTAGGTTCTGTACCTACAACTGCTATAGGGACTATTGTGATTGGAATCATGGCAAGCTGAGCTGATTCTTTCTCCTTAAGCAACCCTTCAATCTACTCCTCGATCTTCTTAATCTAGATATTTTGCTCAATTATTAACTTGAGAACTTATTCTTTATTCTTATCACTTTCTTCAATATCCTTGGTATGTGGGTCTTCAATAGAAGGCAGCTTTAGTTGTTTTCATAGAGCTACAATGTCTGCATTTTTCTTTTTAAGTGTTTCTTCTATAGCCTTACAACCCTTTGGACAATATCTAATTTTGACTACAAGGTATTCTAGAGATTTTATTTTGTTGTCCATAGCTAAAGAAGACAATTTCTCAATCTTAATATGAGATTGTACATTAGATAAAGCAGTTCTGAGCTTAGAGAGAGACATGGCTGTAGTAGTCATGGTGGATAACAACATCTCACCAAATTGTTTGTGCATATCCATTTGATCTATTGGATGAATTTGATTAGTATCAAATGAGAATATGGTATTTTTGTAGTCTGATGGAGACATTAGAAATGGAACTTGGGCTTGTAAGAAATCCATTTTCATTCTTCCTTTCTCACTGTCAAAAGCAGAGAGAAGTGTGTGTTGAGAAGTAGAGGTATTCTTCCTGAATTGACTATAGACATTTGACTTCAATGTCTCATTCTTCTTCTTTATCTCCAAGAACTTTGAAAATATATTCTGATCATCAGCTGAGCTAGTTCCAGTAGTTTGAATGATGTTGCATACTAAAAATGTGTTTCTAAATCATACTTCTGACATAACTCAATCATTTTTACACTATTAAATGATGTTACATTACCAATTACTATTTTTTGGGGATATCCAAATCTGGACAGAATGTTTTCTTCAATGAATTTAATCACTACTGTATCTGTAGAATTTCTGACTAGAATGGCCTCCACCCATTTGGTGAACTAGTCTGTAGCAGTTAAAATCCATCTGTGCTAATTACTTGAGGCTAGGTGAATCTCTCCTATAAAATATAATCCCAGTTGTAAGAAGGGTGTTGAAACTATCATTGGAACTAGTGGAAGGGCTGCAAGTTTTTTCTTTCCAACAAACTTTTGACATGGAATAAAGGTTCTAACCTTTCCTCTTACTTGTGAAAACATAGTAGGCCAATAGAATCCTACCCTTAGTATTTTGTACGATGTAGCTCTCCAAGCATAATGTCCTCCAGATATCCCTACATAAAACTACTCAATGATTCCTTCTATATCACTTTCTGTTAAAAAAAGTAAAAAAAATTGAGAGGATATTTCCAGTACAAGTTAGCATTTATGATATAGTACTTCACAGATTTCAATTTAAGTTTCTTCCATTGATTTCTTGAAAATTTACTAGGACACTCAAATTTGATGAGAAAATGCACAATTTTTTAATATCAATCTAATAGTAGAAAATTTTCATTAATATGAACAGGCACTGTTTGACTTGAAATTAAAGGTTCCTGTGTGTTCTTCCCTTCAGAATCCTGGGAAGGTTATTTTGGATTCTCTCCTTCTGCATTTAAGGAAGGTTCTTGTGTATTCTCCCCATGAGATTTGGAAGAAGGTTCTTGTGTATTCTTCTCTGAGACTTCAAAAACAGAATTTATTCCTAGGACCTTGGAATTAGTTTCAACTAACAATTTGGCTAAACCTTGAACTTTTACTAGCTTATTGGTTTTGATACTGAGATCAAACTCAAGGATTTGGGTGATCCATCTTCCTCTTCTCCCATTAGTGTATGTTTGGGTAAGAAATTTTTTTACAGCACTGTTAGGAACATAAGAAGTAATGATTGAGTGAAGGACATACATTCTGAAAGATTTTAAGGCTTGGACTAGAGAGTAGGCTTGCTTTTCAATAATGTCATACTTGAGTTGAGAATCTCGAGTGACTTTACTGAAAAATTCTATGGGTTGATCATCACCATCTACATTTTTCTGTAAAAGAACAACAGCTAAAGTGTTTTTAGAGGCAAAGGAAAATATAGTAAATGGCTTAGAATAATTGGGGCTAGCTAAAGTTGGTGCTTCATAGATGGCCTTTTTAATCTGATCAAAATCATATCTAGCAAGAATAGTCCACTTAACTTCATGATTCTTTTTAAGCATATTATTTATATCTTTAACTATTTCAGCATAGTTAGGAATGAATCTCCTTAAAAAGTTAATTTTTCCAAGAAAAGCTTGGATTTATTTCTTATTCCTTGGCAATGAAAGTGATTGGATTGTTGATACTCTTTTAGGATCAATCACCCTTCCGTCCTTTGAAATGAAATGACTAAGAAATTTTCCTTCTTTGATAGCAAACAAAGACTTCTTAGGGTTGAGAGATATCCCGAATTTTCTACACATGTCAAAAACTTTCATCAAGTATTTTAAATGTTTCTGATATGAGTTAGAAAGAATAGTGAGATCATCAAAATATATAACAACAAACTTATTTGTCTTACCCACAAAAGCTAAGCCCATAGCTCTTTGAAATGTTTCTCCAACATTTGTTAACCCAAAGGGAATTCTAGCATATTGAATGTGCCCTAGGTAGTGGTAAAGGCAGTCTTCTCTCTGTCTTCTGGATTTACCATTATCTGGTTATAACCAGAAAACCATCAAGCATGGAAAGTATATTAGCACCTGAAACCTGTTGGAGAAACCGATCCATCTTGGGTGAGGGATAGTTACATTTTAAGGATTTTTTGTTTAGGTTTCCGAAGTCTACACAAAGTCTACTTTCCCCATTCTTATTCCTAACATGAAATCAATTAGCTACCCAATCTTAGTATCTTAAGGGAACAATTATTTGGGCATCAAGAAGCTTCTTAAGTTCTTTCTCTATAGTAGGAAGCAAAACTAGATTAATGATTCTTAGCTTTTGTTTGTAAGGTTTTGCTTCAGGTTTCAGTGTAATTTTATGCTTTATGAGAGATGTGTCATAAGTTTTCAATTCAGCATAAGATTAAGTAAAAACATCTTTATAATTTTTAAGAAGTTTAAGATATTTAGTTTTAACTTCTAGAGGTAGGGATGCACAAATTTTAATGTTCCTAATTTCTTCATCTATTCTAATGTTATGCTCTTCTATATCATCCTCTGGTGAAATTGACAGTGGATTTCTAGGGAAATCATTTTGATCTAATAGCTTTTCTAAAGGGACAAGGCCTCTAGGAATGAAATTGTTAGACATTTGGATAATATTATGATCAGCCACTTTTGAATTTAAATTATAGTTTTCATTTTATTTAGAAAGTTCATTCATATCTCATTGAACTCCTTCAATTTGTAAAACAGAGAACTCATCAATGACTTGAACAAAATATTTAAGTTTTTCATCATCTTCAAATATTTTCCAATATTTTAAATTATCTGGAATGGATGGCCTATATTTGACTTGGATTTGGTATTTTACCTGCATTTGGTCTGGTATTTTGAAAGAGGTTGCAGAAACAACTAAGGATTCTGCATGAATATTTTCATTTCTAGGGATGGCAGTGATATTGAATGCATGAAAGAAATTTTTCACTGAATCCAAAACTTAATTTCTGTAAGACCTAAGCCTAGGATGCTTTGTATGACAAATATTACTAGCTTGTCTAACTATGAGTTAAAAATCACTGAAAACACTTATATTTTTCACTTTTAGGATTCTAGCTAGTTCTAAACCTAGAAGGAAAGCTTCATACTCTGCAACATTATTAGTAACATCAAAACCTAGTTTGCAGGATTTGGTTATGTTCTATTTCTCAGGTGAAATTAAAACAACACCAGCTCCAGCTCCATCTTTAGAACAAGACCATCGAAGTAAAGTTTCCAAATATCATTTTGAACAGATTTAGGAGTTTCAACTACATCTTCAATTTTGAGCTTGGAATTTTGTGAAATATTTGAAGATAATTGGAAACAACCAAAATCTTGGTCAACAACATAAATGGGATGGTTTCTAGCTTTGTATGATTTACAAACATTATGTATAAATCTGACCTCTATACAATCTAATATTTTCTCCTCCATATACAGGAATTGTAGCAAAAGACATATCCATTTGAAGACTCACTCCTAGTTTGGCACATCAAGATATTGAAAGAAGCATTCCAAACTTAGGAGGAATATCAGTGACTACAATATCTAGGACTACACTTTTCACTGGTATTTGAGCTAGGGTTACCACTAAGTCCTTATAATTCCTAAACATGGTACTCTTTTAGAATTAGTGTATAATTCATGATAATATCGAGTGATTTCTAGATTTAATTGATCCATAATAACCTTAGGCATAAGGTTATGTGAGGCTTCAGAATCTAACATACAATTATATAGAAATGAATCATGGGCTTTCAGAGTTACATAAAATGGTGGTATTGTTTCATCTATCATGTTAGAACTTGGACCAAATACTAATGAAGTTTTTTCATCTTGAAGGCTTATAACATCCCCTTCAGTATCTACACTTGAGTTTTGGATCCATTTTCTAACTTAATTCTTATATCCATGATTCTTTGAGAGTTCTGATAGTGGAATGGGAATTTTAACTTTTTCTAACTCTCTTTCAATGCTAAAAGCAGTCAAAACAGTTCTATCAATTTGAGCAGTATCATTTGACTGATTCAAAGGTTGAATAGAAGTCGTTTGAGTTTCAACAGTTTTCACTTGTGGTTCAATTATGATAGTTTCTTTAGGAGGCCTTCTAGGACCTGCCCTTGGTCTTAAATCATACCTTTTGTTAAGTTCAACAATTAAAAATTCAGAGAAGGCTTGATATTTATATACTTGAGAATTTTCTCGGTCCTCTTGAGACATTTGATTTTGAGGGATAGGGACAATACCAGTCTAAACATATGTATTTTCTAGGTTGTTAATATCTTCTGTGATTGACAGAGAATTTTCATCAGGATGTTGATCATCAAACAACAAAGGTGGAGGGATTTTTTGATCCTTATTAGGTCTTTGAAGAATTTGCAATTGAGGAGCTTTCTTGAATTGACCTTGAGTTTGTGTTTGAGCTCTGGCAACAATTTGCTGGACTGATCTAGGTTGTGTTTCAATTTTATAAATCCTATTTGAAAGGTTTATAAGTAATGATGTAATTTCATCTATTTTTGTATCTTCATTTTTAGATTTAGAAGAAGAAGAGGCTTCCTTATTTAATTTTAGTTTTCTTTGGGCTTTTTCAGCTTTGGCTTTTAGCTTAGCTGAATCAGACCAATTTTCTTCAACCTCAATAGCATTTTTTTGCATTTATTCTAAGGTATGAATTGTTCTCACCCTTAACATGACTGCAAAATCATCTTCAAAGGCTTTGGAGAACCTAACCTTTGTTGTTTCTACTAATGGTTTACAGTCAAGAAGCATCTTGTGATAAATTTTGTTAAATATTTTGATGAAATCAGATATTGATTCACCATAATTTCTCTTAAGTTCTTAAAATTTAGTTAAGAAATAGAAAATATCCTTTTTCACACCCCATTGATTCCTAAAAATAATTGTTAATTTTTCCCAAGATCTAATAGAATTTACCGGTAATTGTCTAAACCAGATCCTAACATTACCTTCTAAATATTGCACAAACAATCTCATATATACATTTTCTTGTTATATGTTCATGTTATCAGTAAAATATACAAAATTTTCTAGATGATCTTCAACTGAAATACCAATTTTCCCATTGAATCTTGGAAGATGTTTCAAATATCCAACAGGAAAATCATTAAGTATGTTTGAAAGTAATAGGGAAACATATCTTGCTTGAAAAATAGGCCTAAAACCAGCCATACCTTGTGATGAAGATGAAGAAGATTCAGTGGTGGTGGTTGTAGAAGTAGAAGATGAAGTAGGGGAAGGAGGAGGTGAATATGGAGGGGTAAAAGAAGGTGGAGGACGAAGTGGAGTTGAAGATATTTTTACAGATCTCAAAGGTGTTAGAATGAACAACTTTTGGACCTCTTCTTCTCCTTCTTTTTGTTCAAATAAAGGGTTTGAATAGAGGGAAAAGAGATCTTTTGGTTTTGCATAAGTGGATGGGAAAGAATATGAGGTAGGAGATATGAAATCAGTTGGTTTGAATTTAGGTAGATGTCAATCCAAGTCATGTTCTAATGTAGGGGATTCAAAAGGTACCTGAGGTAGTTGATAAGACTCTAATGAATGAACTAACAAAGCATATTTGAAATCAACCCCTTTGGATACTAATTCATGCACTCTTGGTGGTAGATCTTCTGAATCTAGGGGAATATGTCTGGATCTAAAAGGATCAAGAACTCTAGTGGTCTCTTTTTGAGGAAAAGAAGAAGGGGTTTGATGTCTTCTTATGGAAGAGGATTGTCTTACCAGTCTCTCTAGATTTGAAAGAGGTAAAACAATCTCAGAATCATAATGATACCCGGTATACCTTGAAGGAGCCATCTTGGGTTCAGTGAAGTCATCAGATGAGATATTATGACCTAAATATACCTTTAATCACCTTTAAAGGAATAGGAATATCATTTTCCTAGGGAAAAAAAATCAATTTCGTATCCCCAATAACGGTGCCAGTCTAATGTTGTCCCATAAGATAATTGGGGTCAATTAATTATGCCAGAGCATCTATAATATTTTGTTTGTTTTAAGTTGGGGTTTTTGGATAACCAATGTGTTATCACAAAATTGGACCTAATAGGCTACTTGATCAGACAATCTCATGTAACTATTTCAAACCTAATCTTGTGACTGAGGCTTATCCTCCTCAGCCTGAGAGGGCTCTCTCAAGGATTGATGATATGGATAAAGATATAGATGGCTAACTCTATTTAGGAAATAAACTGATAATGATAGAAGTAGGTTGAAAATAACATCAGCATGTATACATTGGGCTTATGGAGTCAAATCAATTCAGTAATTCAGTGAGTCTACTTAACATGGAAGTTGAGGCATATCAGAGCTTTTAGTGATAAGGCACACACACATGAAACATGTAAAACCATAGTCAGTTCACTTATAAAGGAATTCAAAGCATATTATATATGAATTATGAGTAATATAGATGAACACCACTGAAAATGAGATATATAAGAAATACAAATAGAATAGGAACACTAAAATCTCCTTCAGAATCTCAAGTTGGTCAAGTATAAGATCTATGTATTAGCTGAAAACAGTAATTCACAACAGGCTTAGTTTTGCCAAAAATGTCCAACCCTTGAGAAATTTTACCCATTGGCCTTTAATAGACTTCTTACATCCTCAAATGATCTACCTCTAGGCTAGATACTTGAAATATTTTTCCACTAACACCTTGCATAACCATAAAACATGAAATTTATTATAAAAAGACACCTATCCTACTTGACAATCCTATTTCAAAAAGGACTCAAACTCCTTGTTACTATCTATAAAAACCTTATCTATTTGAAATTACATCATTGAAAATTTTATCATCACATGGTAAAATTTGGATAATGGCATTCAATTCTTCATCACCACTTAGCTGACCTCCACAAAAATAGGAAACAGTACCCTGTTTTTTAGGCATAGGATCTTTTTCCTTCTTTGAACATTTTGACTATTATTTAATCTTCATTTCGTGGTCCTTGGCTGTTGAAAGTTGGCTTAACATGTCCCATAACTCTTTCCTAGCCTCCATCTATCTAAAACCGCTTCAAAAACTACTCAAAAGGATGTAATGTATTGCGCTACGAAAATACAGCAGTTTCATAGCGCTTTCTGTAGCGTTGCCATTACAAGCCTTTGTCCTCCAAAAACTTGACTCTTTCCTCTTGCTTCATTTTAATCACCCTTCAAGACATATTTCATAGCAATTTCAAATCTTAAATCAGCCTTTAGCACCTTAAATACTGATCAAAACAAGTAAAAAAGGCAGCTACAATAGTTTAGTAGCGATTTTCTGCTTTTTAAGCGTGGAGGCGCTGCAAAACTGCTGAGTATGCAGATTTTTTTACAAATGTGTCAAATGAAAATTGTGGTTGCCTAAAAACTCAAAATATAACCTATCCTCATCATCTACAAACCATACAAACCATAAACCAACTTCATTTTAGCTTCCTTGAGGCATTCCTTCTTCATTTACAATTGGTTGACCTATTGGTTCTTCTATGACTGTCATTTTAATGCCTTTGCTTTGTAGCTCATCATGAATTAACTCCAGTTGCTCTTGTAAATCCTTCACTTGGTCTTTAAGTCTTTTGTTAGTAGCTCTTAGATGGGTGTTTATTATTTTGACAAACTTAGCTTCTTTTATTGTTGGAATTGTCCACTTGACAAGTTTCTCTGTATTTTCTAAAGTTTCAGAAACAAAATCAACTTGTCAGAAACAAAATCAACTTGTCCTTCCTACATTGCCTTCATCCTTTTAAACTGTACTTTCTCGACACTGTGTTTTCTAGCTTTCTTTTTCATGATAGCAATTTCCTGATTTTCCAGCTTTAACTTTTCCTCAAGGCGCTGAAACTCTGTTTTCTCTATCACTTTCTCTTTTCCCCTTTTTAATTTGTTGATTGTATCTTTCACTATGGGTGATGAGAGATCAATAATCTCTTTAGGTGATTTAGTTGTCTCAGTGGGTTTTTGAACTTCTTTGTTGCCTTCTATTAATTTCCTAGCATGCCTTGTCATAGACTTTCTTGCTTGAAAAATGAAACCTGTGTCTTCCCCCTCAAACTCTAATCTCTTTGCAGACTTAGATTTTTTCAACTTCTACTCATCCTCCCAAATAAATTCAGCTTGGAAAATAGGTGTTTCCTCTATGTCAATGGCATGAAGAATATCCTCTAGATTCCCCTTTGTTACTGAACTATCTTCTATAGCAACTATCTTTCCTTTCAAAACCACTGCTTGGCTTCTAGTTATTCTTTTGGTCCCTTGTTTGCTAACAACTTGTTCCTGTTTTTCATCTTTGACAACCTTTGATTTCTGTTTTGCAAGTAGGAGAGTTGGTGTATCAAGCATTTGCATTGGCTCTGGACTTTTCTCAGTTTGCTTTCTTGGCTTTACTCTTGCAGGTTCTTTTGGTTTTGCAACCATAGGTTAGCTTGGTTTTGCTGCTGGTGGTGATGGAACTCCATTAGCTTTAGGGTTTCTTGTAGGAGTTAGGGTTTCCAACTCAAAACCATTAAAAAAAAAGAATGAGGACCAATCTCTACCTATCTTTTGAAGTTCATCTAAAATTAATAATTTCATTAAGCCATGATGAAATAATGATGTTTCACTCCCCTCAGACTTTTCTCGCACCTTATCATCCATCTTTGCAAGACTTCTATGCAGATAAAAAGGTAGGTCAAGTGAAATATTACCAGTGAAGTGTAGAAATGATTTGAAATGGTATGAATAAACCTTTTGATACTTGTCTTCACAGGTAAAATATTTCTGAATGTTGAGCAACAGTTTTGAATAATTATCTTTGATGCAGCTTCTTGGGATATCATTGTTGAGATCCATCTCAATGTACTCAGGCTTCATGAACTCTTTAGACTGCTCCATATTAAATTTGAACCCTTTGAACCAGGTTTCTTGACCTCTTGGAATCTCTATAATGGCAGCAATGACCTCTGGTGTGATAGAGAAACTTAGCATCCCCAATTTAGTGGTTGTTCCATTGAAATTCATAGTAAATTCCTTGGATACTTGTGTGTGACAGCCCTGCAATTTCTCACAAAATTGTAGGCAACCTTCTGTTCTGAATGCTTCCATCACTGTTGGGTCTTTAGTTATTTCCTTCATGTCTTCAGGTTCATGCCTTAAGCATTGTCCTCCTCTGTGTATTTTTCTTTCCTCTACCATATTCTTCAGAGAACCTCGCAGCCTCGCTTGATATAAATCTTTCAGCCTCGCTTGATATGGATGTATCAGCCTCACTTGAATAAATGTATCAGCCTCACTTGATATTGATGTAATAAACCTTTGTAAGAACCAGCCACAAGTTTGGCTCGATAGTCAGAGCTCAGACATTACGGATGAAGGCAAAAGGAATGAGAATGACTAATTAGGAAAGAATTTGAATTTCAAGTTTCCTTTCATAACTGAAAATGATGGCCCACTCATAACCTATAGTGACCATGATGACTGCAAACATGGGTGTGTACTTCAAATTCATCATTACATGACTCAACGAGCCTCTATCTTACCCTTTCCCAACGGTTTCTGACATTTGACAACTCATCTGACAAGACAGTTACAAAACTGCGCTTTCATAGTGCATATAGTGTAATTTTTGTTGTTTGCGCTACGAAACTATCAGCGCTTTCGTAGCGCAAAGTGACCTTTTTCAACGTGATGTGCTACGAAACCGTGGTTTCTTGGATAATTGTGCGGTTTTGATACAAAAACTTTGGGAAATGAAATGAATCCTAAAATGATGAAAGAGTTGACATGAAAGACCTTAAAAATGAGTTTATTTAAACACTAGGGTAGGCTCAAACTTATAAAAAATTTAATACTTCCCTTGGTTAAACTCAAGAAATGACTCCTAAGACCCTATTTTGACCCATGAACCTAAGTAATCTTGTCAAAATGATGTTTTGAAAAAAAATTTTGAGTGATAAAAGTGGCTCCATTTGGGATAGTGTGCCCCTGTGGTACACTAAGAACCAATAGTTCCAGTGTTGCTATAGATTTTCTTGACAAAACAGAAAAACTTTGAAATTTCCAAGCTTTCTCCTCAAACTCTAATGGTATTCACCTCGGGCTCAAGCTTGTTGATTTAGCTTGTCATTATTAATAGAAAAACTCATAAAATGGAATATATACAATGATATGAATGATCAACACTTTTTAGGAAGAGTAATGCTTTAAAAACCTGCCATTGACAGGTCCCCCAGCATATGATTTTCCATCCATCTCTTGCAGTATGTAAGTATTATTTCCATGGAAAGAAGCTATTTTGAAAGGACCTTTCCATAAGTTCTCAAATTTACCATGTTTTCCTTTCTCTTCAATTCTGGCCTCCCATTCAGCACTACATCCTGAATTTGAAAACTTTCTTCCTTGATTTTCTTATCAAATGTCCTCTTGATTATGTCTTGAGATTGTTGATTGTTGTTATAAACTTCATCCCTCTTCTCTTTCAGAGCTATTAGCTGATTGTTTCTTCTCTAAACTTCATTTGGTTCCTCTTCTAATCCTTGAAGCAGCTTCATGACAGGTACCCCTAAATATGTAGGAAAAATGGCTTCAGCTCCATATACCAGTTCATAAGGTGAAGTTCTAATTGACCTTTTTTTGCATATCCTATCAGCCCATAAGGCATACTTCAACTTCAAATGCCAAGCCTTCTTATTTTCCTACAACATCTTTTTAATTATCTTCACAATGCTCTTGTTAGAAGATTCAGCAAGACCATTCCCTTGTGGATAATATGCAGTGGAATGCCAAAGAGTAATATGATATTTATGAAAAAAATTAATCAGCTTCTTAGACTTAAATGCCTGTGCATTATCAGTTATGATCTTCATGGGGAAACCAAATCTAGACAAAATATTATTTTCCAAAAAAGAAATAATAACAGAATCATTTGCTTGCCTAGTTGGGATTACTTCAATCCATTTGGTAAAGTAATCAGTCGCTACGAGAATCCAACGATGCTGACCTGATGATGATGATGAATCTCTCCAATAAAATCTAGCCCCCATTGTTGAAATAGCACTTCCACATAGATAGACATTAAAGGTAAAGATACAAGCTTCTTCTTACCATCAAAAATCTGACATTCATGGAAGGCAACAATATTTTTGTAGACATCCTTAAACACTGTAGGCCAATAATACCCTACTCTAAGAATCTTGTTAACTGTGGCCTTCCAATAATGGTGACCTCCACAATCTTCTGTTTGGAACTCCTCAATCACTTTATCAACCTCCTCTTCCAGCAAACAATTCAGCAAAATACCATCGATATCTTTCGAAAACATATTTTTATCAAAAATGCAATACCTCAAGGATTTTAGATTCACAAATCTTACCTTATACTTTGTAAGCTCAGCAGGTGCTTTATGATGATGTAGGAAAAAAAAAATATCCTTATACCAATCTAAAGTGATGTACTTTTCTTCAATAGGGACTACTTCTTCTTCCTCATCTGAAATTTCTAATATTTCTGCAATTAAATTCATGTCAAGACAGTCAAAGTTTGATTTGTACCATTAGCTTTGCTAAGCCTTTTCCTTTGAACAATTTTTTTGGCTTGATCTCTATATCATATTCCAACAAGTTAGCAATCCATTTTCCCCTCTTACCATCAGGATCAGCTTGAGCTAGGATGTCTTTCACAACAATATTAGGAACAAAAGCCACAATATGAGAATGCAGCATATAAATTCTGAAATCTTTGATAGCCTTAACCAAGGCATAAGCATGCTTCTCTAAAATATTATACTTCAGCTCAGAGTTAGCTAATGTCCTACTAAAAAATGAAATGGGTTGCTCAATACCTTGTTGTCCCTTTTGCAAGAAAACTCCAGCAATAGTATTTTCTGATGCAAAAGTGAAAACCAGAAATTATTTTGAAAAATCCAGACTGATCAATACCGGTGCTTGAGTGAGTGCCTTTTTTATCTCTTCAAATGAGTGTGTTGCCTCTGTTTTCCACTTAATTTCAACTCCCTTCTTCAGCACCATTGTTATGTCCTTCACAATCTCAGCAAAATTAGGAATAAATCTCCTTACAAAATTTACCTTTCCAAGGAAAGGTTGAATCTCCTTCCTACTTCTAGGCAAATCCACTTTCTGAATTGCATTGACCCTGTTTGGATCAATCTTAATCCCATCTTCTTCTTTTTTTCACAAAATCGGTTGCCGATTGGTATTCAAAAAAAGAGTGGGAGACGGAGCTCTAGATTTACAAGATGGCATTGGCAAAGAGAGGGCCAAATGTAGATGCGTTTGATGACAATTTTGTTTTTACAACTTGCTTCCTTCACTATGAGAAAGAAGGAGAAAGTGTAAATTCTAACAAACTGTAATAACAAAAAACAGACTTTACATGTCATATTTTAATTTTTGCAGGGATAATGTAATTGTCACCCGTTGATTTAATGATGTTTCCGTTTGGTTGATTCAAATTTTTTTTTTTTGTATGCCATACTTTGACTTATCTTCAGGGTTGTCTGGGAATCTGACAGAGGCAAGTGCAAGGGCACTAGAAGACAAAATCTGGAGCAGATAAATTCTAACTAGGTAGACAGAGAAGCAAGATTCATGGAGCAATGTCTGGGATGAGACAGAGTTTGATGGGGAGATGTTGTAAGGGGGTCTGCTGGTATTTGTAAGAATTCGAATGAGCACGAGCGGTTAATAACACAAGGGGCACAGCGCTTAATTGATTTTAATGGAGCAGCCTAGAGAGAATAAGATTTTGAAGCTGCATAAGTTACATCTGTGGAAATCACTGCCAGTGGACAGAAGGCTGAAATGTGAGGCTTTGCAGAGCTGGACATAGGATTTCGGAGACCAAGAGCATTGATCTGCTATGAGACTAGACTGCTGAGGAAGATAAACCTGTTCATGGCAAGAAAAAATGTTGATTCGAACCATTACATCGGAGGTTGCCAACAATGTGAGAGCATGCTCTGTTTTTCAGTGCATCAGCTGTTTTGTTGAGGGAACGAAGGACATGGTAAAATCGATTGTCTTTCATCTGCTGGTCAAGGGATTGGCAACACCCTATGATTTTTTGTAGAGTCAAATTAGGTGCTTTTCTATTGCTTACCATCAGGCTTATAACAATGGCAGAATCTCCAATTATTGTAGTTGTATTTATACCAAGTCTTTGAAGCTGGAGCGGACCTTGGAAGAGGGCGAGTGCTTCTGCTCTGTTATTGGATACAGAGCCCAATACCCATTCATATTCTGTTAACACATCACCATTACCATTGCAAATGATACCTCCAGCCCCAGTCGTTCCTGGATTGGACTTGGAGGCACCATCGAAAAAAAGATAGTGGGTATTGCAGTTCCTGAGCCACCGTGCAAATTCTTCTTCTTTCATCCTGAGTTTCCAACTGTACCTGGAGTTGGATCTGCTACTGGGGTTGCTTCTGATTTGAGCTATGTTGCTTCTATCTAGTAGATTTCCTATGTAATTCCTTTCTTCAACATGAAGATCCAGGATGTTCAATTTCCCTTGACATTTTGTGGACAGAGTTTCCAAATTGAGGCTCCAAGCTTTGTTATAGAGCTTTCTGACGCTGGTTTCTTTACCTTTGAAGATCATGCAGTTTCTTACCAACCAGATGTTCCATAGAAGGGTGCAGGGCAAGGCATTCCAAACCCTTCGAGCGATGTTTTTTGTTTTTTTCCCCCACGGGTAGTTTTGTTTCCATATGTGCAACGCTTCAATTATGCTAGTGCCAAGTGCCCAAGGGAGATTGTAGCTCTGAAAAGCTTCCATCCAGCAAGATAAGGCAAATGGATAGTCTATGAATAGGTGTTGACTTGTCTCTTCTTCAGATTGATAGTTTGGGCAGCGAGATGGTCCATTTAAACCTCGCTTTTTGAGGTTCTCAGAAGTGAGGTTTTTCCCTCTTAGAAGGGTCCATAGGAAGAATTTAATTTTTGGAAGAGATTCTTCCTTCCAAACTAGTCTCCATTGTGCCCAGATAACCATGGGATACTCGATGTTGTAGATTTGATAATAAGCAGCCTTAATAGTACAGATTGTACCTAAAGGGTCCCATCGAAAGTCATCAGCAAGGTAGTGTTTGGAGGGTGCTATACCATGGAGATAGTCTTGCAGTTTGTTGAGGCTGGTTCTTATATTTGCAGGTATGTGTGGGAAGGTCCATCCTGTCCAAGTATGAGAGTGGGCATCCCATTGAGAGATCTGATCCAGAGTTTGTATCCCTGTGCTGTTGAAAAAAGCTAGAATCTGCTGTGTACTAGGCCATTGACTTATGGGATGTTGCCCCATTATTTTATCTACCCCAATTCTTATGTGACTACCACCTTTGGGCACTTTGGAAGTGTTTTTTTCAAGAAATGGCATAGCATTCTTACACATCCTCCAGATTTTTGAGCACGCTCTGTTAGGGAGCTCATGTTCCAAAATATGGTGCCGTGGGAAGCCGAGATATTTTTTTTCCAGAACTGTCTTCCACCAAGCATTCCTGCCAGATATGAGTCTCCAAACCAGTTTGCCAGCAAATTCAAGGTTAAGGAGTTTAGAGGATCTGATTACAAGTCCTCCTTTTTCAAATTGTATTTTTTTTTTTTCTGTTCTCCCTCCTTGCCAAAGAAAAAGACGAAGAAGAGCATCCATTTTATTATGAAAGTTGGCAGGGACTTGTATGAGAGTAAAACAATACAGGGGCAGGGAGGAGAGGCCTGATTTAAGAAGAATTAGGCGCCCTTCTGGGTTAAGCCAGGATGTGCCCCATTGTTGTATCTTCCTTTTCATCTTGTCAATGATAACTTCCCAGGCTGCTACTTTCAGGTTGCTGGCACTCACAGGCATGCCCAAATAAGTAAAATGCTCCCAGTCCAGCTTACATGGAACTCCAAAGATATTAGCAATCCTATGGAGAATTTGTGCCGAAGCGTTCCACCCATATATACAGCTCTTATGGTAATTTATCAATCCTATGGAATAGCTCATGTATTTCTCTAGGAGAGCTTTGAAATGGCTGGCTATGATATTTGAAGCTCCCCCCATTAGTAGAGTATCGTCAGCAAACTGAGAATGATTGATGTTCTTGATTCCATTATCAAATTTGATCCCGGTGATGAGGCCCATATGGCGGTTGAAATCCAGAGCTCTGCTAAATGATTCAGCCATCAGAATAAAGAGATAAGGTGAAAGGGGGCAGCCTTGTCTTAATCCGCGAGTAGATTGGAAGGATGGTCCAGGTCTACCATTAATAAGAGGGGAGATCCAAGGTCCAGTGATGCAGGCTTTAATAAGGCTAAAGAAGGATGTAGCAAATCCCATTTTTTCAAGCACAGCAAGTAGGAAGGAGTGACTGACACGATCAAAAGCATTGGCTGAGTCTAACTTTAAGATGAAGCCTTTCTCATTTCTAGCTTGACTGGAGTGAATAGCCTCTTGGACAAGAAGGATGGAGTTCAATATTTGTCAATTGGCCAAGAAAACCCCTTGGTTTTCAGAAATGAGAGAGGGGAGGAGAGGTTTGAGGCGTGTAGCCAAGATTTTTGTCAAGATTTTGTAGGATGAGTTACACAACGATATGGGTCGAAAACGAGAAAAGGAAAAGAGTTGATTTTCTTTAGGAATGAGGGCAAGGTGGGTGGCGTTAGTAAATCCTCCTATTTTGCATTTGCGTTGAGTCCATCTTAGCATCTTGACAAGGTCTTTTTTTATTGTTCCCCAGTATGTTCTATAGAAACAGATTGGGAAGCCATCTGGACCTGGGGCTTTATCTGGCTGAAGAGCCCAAATGGCATTTTGTATTTCTTCTTCATTGATTTCTTTAGTTAATTCTGCGTTGATATCCTCACTGATTTCTTTGGGAATGTGCTGTAGAAGATCTGAATAATCCTCTGTTTACTTTATCTCTATTAGAAGAGTGTTGTAATAATCTGAGGCTATTTGTTTGATAGCTTCTTGGGTTTTTTGAGGGCGGCCTTCCTCATCATTGATCATGGTGACATTATTTCTGATTTTCCTGACAGTTGCTTGCTTATGGAAAAAAGCATAATTTTTATCTCCTTCTTGAAGCCAAAGCTGTCTTGACTTTATTCTCCACTTCTACTCTTCTTCTCTATTGACACGGTACAACTGATAATATAAATCACTTTCTAAAGCTTTATCCTCGTGGAAAAGCCCGTTCTCCTCTATTTTCCTGTGATTTTCTTTCAATTTATTTTTTAGATCAGCTTTGGCATTTTCTGGTTCTTTATAATGCTGCTTCGCCCATTCCTTCAAAGCATGTTTTGTATTTTTCAATTTACATTCCCAAATGAACCCCGGTGATCCTTCTATGTGATGCTGCCAGGCTGTTTTAACAATCTGATCCACAATTGGATTGTTGCGCCATAGAGAGCTATATTTAAAAGGTAAAGGCCCCAAAGGACAGTGAGCTTCAAGGAAAATGCTGGTGGGGTAGTGATCGGATGCTAAATAAGGAAGAATTGCAGCATGAGTAGTGAAGAACTCAAAGAGGAGAGTAGTGTTTATCAGAATTCTATCAAGTCGCTTTTGCCCAATCTGCGGTTATTCCAAGTGTACCTCCAGTTTTTGGGAATGATGTCAACTAAATCGCTCTCTTGCATGATGTCTTCCAGCTTTGCTCTATAAGGATCATATGAAAATACGCCTCCTCTTTTCTCATTGGAGTGTAATATAAGATTGAGGTCTCCCCCAAGGATAATATTGCTGTTGTCTTCAGCCTGGATGTCTTCTTGTAGAGTGGCCCAACACTGCTCTTTGTCTCTAAAATGGTTTGGTGAATAAATGTTATATATGACTATTTGCTTGTGCTTTGCTTGCTTTTCTAATGTGACTTTGATCTAGTATTGATTGATAGTATTGGATGTGCATGTCCAAACATTTTTATTCCACATAGTGGTGATTCCACCAGATGCTCCTCTTGCTTCACATATGCGTCCATCATATTGCTTTAGCTGGTCTATAATTATTTGCATCTCTTACAGTCTTTGTTTAGTTTCCTGAATCATAACTATTCCTGGCTTCTCACGATCTATAAGATCTTTCAGGGCAGCAGTTTTGGAGGGGTGCCCCAGTCCCCTACAATTCCATGATATAACTTTCATCATTGAGAATGTGGGATTCGGAGAGATGCTCATCCCCCTTGCTCCTTATGGGTTGTTTCTTTGTTGTTTTGACCCAAAATATAAGTTTCTAGGGGATTTTGAGTTCCCATGGCAATGTCTTTTTGGGCGGTTTCATCCCTTTGTTGTTTTCTAGATTTCCTGCCAGGTCCTTTCTTTTGAGATTCTTGATTAACTCCATGCTCTTTCGAGGAGCTCCTTGTTGTTCGGGGAGGAGGAGGATCAAGGGAGTGGGAGGGAGATGATTGAGAAAGCGAAAAAAGAATGGGGGGATCATTTTCAAGGGGAATCAGGGGATCACTTTCGGGGAGAGAGAGGGTGCCAAAGGGGTTTGAAGAGATCAGGGGAGAGTCAGAGGTTGGCCCCAGGCTGGGAGAGATGGGAGGGCCAAGGGAAGAGGAGGAGGGAGGAACAACTGAGGTAGAAGCTTTGGGAGGAGCTAAAGGGGGGGTTGGTTTGGGAGGGGCCGCTTCAGAGTTTGCTTTCGGGCTAGTTGCAGTCTTCTTTTTTTAACAGTTTCCCATTGTTCCTCAGAATGAGCAGGTTCATCATTAAATAATTTAGAGCAGCGATTGGAAAAATGGCCATATTCGTGACATACCTTGCATTTAAAGGGAATTTGTTCGTAGTCCAGTTGCTGAATGTGTGTCCAGTCATCCACCTTTAATCTGATTGCTTCTGGAAGACCCTTGCCGAGATCAAATTCAACACAGATACATGCACACGCCTGCATATTATCCTAGGCTCACTCCGACCAATGTATTTTCCTACAGCATTGCTGATAGCTCGAACCGAGTCATCTCCCCAGCAGTGGAGCTAGAGATGCGGAAGACGAACCCAAACCGGGATTGCATTAGGGACATCCAGCTCAAGATCGAAATGTGGAGTCCATTTGTTCTGATAAAAGCCACGAGAGTCCATGAAATATGGGCCATTTCTAAATATTAGGTCCTTGTCTGCTCTAGATTCAAAATGAAAGCTATAATAGCCTTTTCCACAGAAACGAATGGAGATTTTTCCATTTACTTTGTCTTCCCAATTTCTTTCAATCCATCGTTGAACTGTTTTCGGAGAAGGCCATAGGCCGGTGAATTGACCGATGAGCCCCCATTCAGCTAAAGAGAGCGCAACCATTCGAGGAAGAGTAGGAGGGAGGTCGACCTCTTGCAACCCATCTAATTTCTTAACAACCTTTGACAGCGCAGGGCGAGTTCTTTGGGGCTGTAAGGATTTTACCAAAGCTGAAAATGCATCAGCAACAAACTGTTCAAATGGGCCCTCCGTAGCTGCATTCGGAGAGGCCATGACGGGCCAACGGCCTCGTGCAAGGGAGAGAACCAGCAGTTGGCTGCTAGGTTAAATGTGCATAGGAAGTCCCTATTTCTCTTCCTGTCTACCCTCTCCGCATTTGGTATGTCTCAATCCAATCTTAATCCCATCTTTAGAAATAATGTGTCCAAGTAATTTACCTGAAGTTAAAGAAAAAATACTTTTGGTGGGATTTAGAGAGATGCCAAACCTTCTACACTTCAGCAGAGTTCTTTCTAGGTGTTTCAAGTGATCTTCTTCCCTCCTTGAGAAGAAAAAGAAAAAGAAATATCCATTTCCCTTTGAAAGGTAGCTCCTGCATTCATGAGACCAAATGGCATCTTGGCATACATGAAAGTGCCCCATGGTGTAGTAAAGGTTGTTTTTTCCTGATCATCCAGATGTACAAGGATCTGATTGTATCCTGAAAAACCATCAAGCATAGACATCCTTTGAGAACCAAAAATATTTTGCAAAATTTGGTCCATCTTTGGGAGAGGCTAGTTCTGCTTCAGAGAGGCTTTATTCAAGTTTCTAAAGTCAATACATATTCTGATTTCTCCACTTTTTTTCCTAACTGGAACTAAGTTTGCAAGCCAATTTGAGAATCTGATTGGGACAATGATTTTGGCATCAAATATTTTCTTGATTTCCTTCTCAATCAATGGCATAAGAAGTAGATTAATCCTCCTCGATTTCTGCTTGAAAGGCCTTTCATTTTCTTTGATGGGAATAATATGTTGAATAATAGTGGGGTCATACTTTTTCAAATCAGCATAATTCCAAGAAAAAATATATATGAATCTCTTCATCATGTCAATATACTTGTACTTCATATCAACTGAAAGAAACTTTGAAAGTTTAATCATTTTGGGCATAGCTACTGTACTAAGGTTACAACTCTCTATCTCTTCATCATCAGCTTGTATCTTAGGAGATTTGAAAACATCATTCTGATAAAAAACAAATTCAAGAGGTATGAGACCCTTTGGTATGGAATTATTCTTTAGCTGCAAAACTTCAGAATTTCCTCTAAATTCAGCAAGCATATTTTGTTGATCTACTTGTATATTTTCAAACTCTTCTTTCAGCTCAATAAAGTTCTTCACTTGTTGGTCATCCTCAAAAACTTGCCAATGAGTAATATTATCAGCGATATCTGGTCTATGGCAAACTTCAACCTCATATTTTTCAGTAGAATGTATGGGAATAATGAAAAGACTTGCAGAGACAGCTAGAGAATCAACAATGGAGTTTTGGTCTCTAGTTTTGACAATGAATGAGTAAGCTTGAAAATTTTCCAACATGTCCAAAACTAAGTTTCTATATGCCCTCATCCTTATATCCTTTGTTTGATAAACACCTTCAACTTGTTTAATGACTAATTCCGAATCTCCAAAACATAAATCTTTTGAGCATTCATTATTTTCAAAACTTCTAAGCCCAAAATCAAGGATTCATACTCAACCATGTTATTTGTGCAATCAAAGTTCAATTTGTAGGAAAAGAAATTACTTTCATCACTTGGAATTGTGATCCAAATCCCTGCTCCTCCCCCTTCTCTTCTTGTTGATCCATCAAAATGAAATGACCACCAAACTTCCGCCTTCTTATCACTGAATTGTTGGTCTTCTATTTGCTAATTTTTGGATTGTTGAATTTTAGATTGCTGATTTTCTGCTTTCTTCTCATCCTCTGCTTCATCAGTCAACTCGTTGAAAATAATATCAAATCCAAGTTCAGTATCAAGAGCATAAATTGGAAAAATTTTAGCTTTATCTTTACTACTCACCATATAAGCCATTCTTGTCTCTCAATACAATATCCTTTGCTCACCAAAAACAGGAATGGTGGCATAAGTAAGGTCCATCTGCATTGTACCTTTGATTTTTTCAGCCCATGATCTTGATAATAATATGGCAAACTTCAGTGGAATGTCTGCTACCATGATGTCCATGACCACTGTCTTGGCAGGGACTTGTGTAAGACCAACAACAACATCCTTAATTAAACCAATGCATTGAACTCTTTTTGAATCAAAAGAAAACAAGTCCTTATATGGTCTATTTATTTCTAACCCCATCCTTTCCATGATTACTTTGGGCATAATATTGTGAGAGGCCCCTAAATCCAACATAGCATTATGTAATGTCATGTCATGAATGCTAAGGCTCACATAAAAAGGAGGCACCTCCTCATTCTATTCATCTTCTAATACTGGACCCAAGTATATGGTTGGATGATCCTCTTGTACATTCAAGATATCAACAACTCCTAGTTGTGAATTCAACATTTTAACAATCTTGCTTCTATACTCATTTACCTTGAGAATCTCACCAAGAGGTACTGGTATTTTGATCTTAGAAATTTCATTTTCCAAACTGAAAACAAACAATTTTTTCAACTTGTTTGATAGGAGGAAGAGGTGTTATATATTTCTTACCTTCAGAAACCTTAGGATTATCTTTGTTGCCATTAGCAACCTTAAGTGTATCTTTCTTATGTTGTTTTTTATTTGCTATGATCGACACATTTCTATTTATGAGATTGTATTGTTTTTTCATCTCAAAAATAGCATGTTGATACCCTTTAAAATAATCTTATGGTTCCTCTCCATGATTACCTTGGTTTGATTCATCATGTTCCTCTTTAGTCAAGAAAATTCTAGAGATTTCTTCATCTAAAAAGTGAATAGACTCTTCAGGAATTTCAGGTTCATCTTCTTCATCAATTAAGTTCTGTTGTAAAGGAGGTCTCACTGGAGGATCAGGCTACTGATTTCTATTTTCTCTTGGTCTTTGTTGATTCTGAGGTCTCCTGAACTGAGGGTTTCTAAACTAAGGTTCATGTGGTGCATGAGGAGCAGAGGTATTCCCAAGGGCTAGCCTATCCATCAAATTTTCCATTGTTTTCATCTTTGAATCAAATTTATCATCAAAGGTAGAGGAGGAAGGCTTATCTTCTTCTTTTAACTTAGTCTTACCCATTTTTGACTTTTTGGCTACTATCATATTAACCTCCACCTTCACTGCATCATTTTTCATTTCAGCAAGTGAAGGGGATTCTCTCTCTATCTCAGCAGTATAGAAAATTCATAATCAAAAGATTCAGCATATCTCATCTGAGCTAAGGCTTGTGGAGGTTTTAAATGGGCAGGAATAGAGTCATAAACCTTATTAAACCTTTTTGAAAAGTTTTGAACAGTTTCATCAACAGCTCTCCTTAAACTATTATACTTAGTTAGGGCTTGTACTGAATTAGTTCTATTTCCCCATTTTCTCAAAAAGGTATCTTCAAACTCATTCCAATTATGAATACTTCCAGGAGTAAGGGCTTTGAACAACTTCCTAGCTTCACCAGTAAAGCTCTGAGCAAACATTATCAACTTGACATCTTCATGATCAACCTCCTCCCTGTCTATAAAATCATTAAATTGATCTACATGTTCTTCTGTTGTAATCTCTTCATCACTTCCCCGAGTTTTGATTCTAGCAGCATATTTTCTAGGGAGGTCATGTAAAATACCTGGAAGAACAAGAGGGGCATATCTAGCAGGTGCAACAGGTGGATGAGGTACATTTTCAAACATGGTGAAAGGGATTGTGGTAGCTTCAGGGATATCAGCAATAGAGGATGGAGAACTGTTATGAGGAGTACTGTTTGGTCTTTGTTGTCCACTAAAAATTGAACTCCAATCAGGAAGAGGAAAACCAGTTTTACTTTTCAACAATATTTCAAAAGGGTCAAGCTCTTTCAACTTATCTAAAGACTCTCTTTCCAACAACAAATCAGAAGTAACTACTTGCCAAAACTCTTCTTTATCTTCCTGTGTTACTAGGGTTGAGGTATAAATACCTCTCTTATGCAAGTCTAAGATAATTTTAGTTAATTCTTTTTCACTTTTGGATCTAAACAAGACTTCCTAAATTTTATCATCAACTCTTTTATCTTCATGACTTCTTAATATTTCAGAGGACAAGGATTATGTATGTGATGTAGTACCTGATATTTCAGAAATGCCTTGACTGCCTCTGGAAATGGTGTTTGGATTGTCCACAATGGTAGGTGGATCTGGGTTAGGATTACTCCTCATGTATCTCCTTCTCGAAGCCACCTTTGATCATATCAATTTTGAATGGAGTCACCAAGGTAGATGCAGCCTCAAACAACTTCCTGAGCTCCTACTACCTTCAGAAGTTCAGCCTCAAAATTTCGGGAAAGTATAATCTTCAAGCTCCTGGCAGACGCACCAAAATGTTATCACAAAATTAGACCTGATAGGATGCTTGATTAGACAATCTCATGTAACTATTTCAAACCTAATATTGTGACTGAGGCTTAGCCTCCTCAGCCTGAGAGGGCTCTCTCAAGGTTAATGATATGGATAAAGATATAGATGGCTAACTCTATTTAGGAAATAAAATGATGATGATAGATGTATGTTGAAAATAACATCAGCATGTATACATTGGCCTTATGGAGTCTAATCAATTCAGTAATTCAGTGAGTCTACTTAACATGGAAGTTGAGGCATATTAGAGATTTTAGTGATAAGGCACACACACATGAAACATGTAAAAACACAGTAAGTTCACTTATAAAGGAAGTCAAAGCATCTTATAGATGAATTCTGAGTAATATAGATGAACACCACTGCAAACGAGATATATAAGAAATAAAAATAGAATAGGAACACTAAAAAATCCTTCAGAATCTCAAGTTGGTCAAGTAGAAGATCTTTGTATTAGCTGAAAACAATCAATTCACAACAAGCTCAGTTTTGCCAAAAATGCCCAACCCTTGACAAAATCTAACCAATGGCCTTTAATAGACCTCTTACATCCTAAGATGATCTTCCTCTAGGCTAGATACATCGAATTTCTATCCACTGACACCTTGCATAACCATAAAATATGAAATTTATTACAAAATGGCACCTATCCTACTTGACAATCCTATTTCAAAAAGGACGCAAACTCCTTATTAATATCTATAACAACCTTATCTATTTGAAATTACATCATTGACAAGTCTATCATCACATGGTCAAATTTGGATAATGGCATTCAGTTCTTCATAACCACTTAGTTGACCTCCACAAAAATAGGAAACAATACCCTGTTTTTTAGGCGTAGGATCTTTTTCCTTCTTTGAACATTCTGACTATCATTTAATCTTCATTTCGTGGTCCTTGGCTGTTGAAAGTTGGATTAACATGTCCCATAACTCTTTCCTAGCCTCCAGCTATCTAAAAATGCTTCAAAAACTGCTCAAAAAGATGCAATGTATTGCGCTACGAAAATACAACAATTTCGTAGCGCTTTCTCTAGCGTTGCCATTACAAGCCTTTGTCCTCCAAAAACATGACTCTTTCCTCGTGCATCATTTTAATCACCCTTCAACACATCTTTCATAGCAATTTCAGCTCTTAACTCAGCCTTTAACACCTTAAATACTGATCAAAAGAAGCAAAAAAGGCAACTACAACAGTTTCGTAGTGCTTTTCTGCTTTTTAAAGCTGGAGGCGCTACGCAACTGCTGAGTATGTAGATTTTTTTATAAATTTTTCAAATGAAAAATGTGGTTGCCCAAAAACTCAAAATATAACCTGTCCTTATCATCTACAAACCATAAACCAACTTCATTTTAGCTTCCTTGAGGCATTCCTTCTTCATTTACAATTGGTTGACCTATTGGTTCTTCTATGACTGTCATTTTAATACCTTTTCTCTGTAACTCATCATGAATTAACTCCAGTTGCTCTTGTAAATCCTTCACCTGGTCTTTAAGTCTTTTGTTAGTAGCTCTCAGATGGGTGTTTATTATTTTGACAAACTTAGCTTCTTTTATTGCTGGAATTGTCCACTTGATAAGTTGCTCTATATTTTCTAAAGTTTCAGAAACAGAATCAACTTGTCCTTCCCAAATTGCCTTCATCATTTTAAACTGTACTTTCTCAACACTGTGTTTTCTATCTTTCTTTTTCATGACAGCAATTTCCTGATTTTCCAACTTTAACTTTTCCTCAAGGCGCTGAAACTCTATTTTCTCTATCACTTTCTCTTTTCCCCTTTTTAATTTGTTGATAGTATCTTTCACTGTGGGTGATGAGAGATCAATAATCTCTTTAGGTGATTTATCTATCTCAGTGGGTTTTTGAACCTCTTTTCTATCTTCCATTAATTTCCTAGCATGCCTTGTCATAGACTTTCTTGCTTGAAAAATGAAACTTGCATCTTCCCCCTCAAACTCTAATCTCTTTGCAGAATTAGCCTTTTTCAACTTCTTCTCATCCTCCCTAATAAATTCATCTTGGACAATAGGTGTTTCCTCTATGTCAATGGCATGAAGAATATCCTCTACATTCCCCTTTGTTACTAAAATGTCTTCTATAGCAACTGTCTTTCCTTTCAAAACCACTGCTTGGCTTCTAGTTATTCTTTTGGTCCCTTGTTTGCTAACATCTTGTTCCTGTTTTTCATCTTTGACAACCTTTGATTTCAGTTTTTCAAGTAGGAGAGTTGGTGTATCAAGAATTTGCATTGGCTCTGGCCTTTTATGTTGGGTATGTGTTATATTCTTTCCACGACTAGCCCCACACGTTGTACATTGCGTTGGGCGTAGCAGGGGGG
Organism: Pinus albicaulis; assembly: GCA_034641835.2. Classification (NCBI taxonomy): domain Eukaryota; kingdom Viridiplantae; phylum Streptophyta; class Pinopsida; order Pinales; family Pinaceae; genus Pinus; species Pinus albicaulis. The sequence goes on from CM076570.1 coordinate 1,550,246,506, forward strand.
TCACAAGGGAGGAGGCAGCCCCCAATGTTGGGGTCCGGGGCAGTGCCTCGGCGAAAATTTGTTTGGTGTGAGGACCCACTCATAGGCGGACCCACCCAGGTTTTGTGCATGATTTTGCACATGGTTTTTGGGTACGATGGTTTTCGGCCCCTGGTATTTTGTAGATCCGGTCAAGGGAACTACGGTTATGTTCTAATCTAGGGTTTATGCATGCTTCAGCATGTATATATATATATATGTGTTGTAACACTAAAAGGAATATAATGAAAAATCAAGCTAGTCGTCCCTATTTGGGATCCAGGGGAAAATCTCTGTGTTTATCTATTTTATGTTTTATGCTCTCGCTATTTTTTATTTTCTGTTATAAGATTCGTGTCTAGATAATTTCTGTTCAGGGTTAAAACCTACATTTGGTATCAGAGCTGTTTCGGCTTCAAGGGAACACCTTTGCGGCTAAGGGTTTTTTTGCTCGAGCCTAAGGTAGACCCTATTCAGTGGGAGATCTGCGGGATCGATTCTTACGGTGAAAGAAGATGGTGAGCGGCAGAAAGATAGAGATCGAGAAATTTAATGGTCAGAGTTTTGAGTTGTGGAAGCTCAAGATGGGGGATCTGTTGGTGGATAAAGATTAGTGGATCTTTCTGATCCGTTTAAACAATGAAATGGGTGTTCTTTGGAAGAAGCTGGATGGGACTGGCACAATACGGTTGTGTGTCTCGGATTCAGTATTGTTGAATGTATCTGGGGAAGCTACGGCGAAGACCTTGTGGGAAAAGCTAGGGACTTTGTACCAATCTAAGTCTCAGGTGAATAAATTGTTCCTGTGGAAAAAGTTGTCTAACCTGAGGATGAAGGATGGAGACTCGGTGACAGAGCATCTGAACTCCTTCAATACTGTGGTAAGTCAACTGTCATCTGTTGATATTAAAATCTCAGATGAAGATAAGTGCATCAGCTTGTTGTGTTCTCTACCAGATTCATGGGACAGTCTGGTTATTGCAATAGGTAGCAATACAACTACCTTGAATTTTGATGACATTGTCTCAGCCTTGTTGTCAGAGGAAATGAGACAGAGAAATATGGAGGGCCAGAATGGAGATGCCTTATCTGTACGAGGAAGGTCCCAAAACATAAACAAGAATAAGGTTTCGAGTGGGAGATCCAAATCTAGAGGGAGATCTAAATCTCCTGGAAAGTTTGTAAAGGTATGCTGGAAATGCGGAAAGGAAGGGCACTACAAAAAGGACTACAGATCTAAAGCTCCTGAGAAAGGAAAGGAATCTGATGATGCTCCTTCTGCAGAGGCAAAAACCACCTTGGATGAAGGTGGGGATGTGTATTTAGCTTCTTCTTCAAATACACATGTAGATCATGAGTCATGGTTGATTGACTCAGGTGCATCCTTTCACTTCACTCCCCATAGGGAGTGGTTCTGCGAGTATGAGAAATATGATGGTGGTGATGTCTTCCTAGGGGATGATAGGAAGGCCAGAATCGTCGGACGTGGAAAGTTCAAGTTGAAGCTGCAAGGTGGAAGGATTAGAACACTTCCTGGTGTTCTGCATATTCCTGCATTGGCCAGAAATCTGATTTCTGTAAGCAAGATGGATGATGCAGGTGTAAAAACAGTGTTCGAGAAAGATGCCTGCAAGATGGTTTGGGGAGCACTAGTATTAATGCGGGGAGTTCAGACTGGAACTCTGTACAAGCTACAAGGTAGCACTGTTATTGATGGGTGTAACAGTTCTGTGGTTCCTGAAAGTGGAGTGGAAAGCCTAGCTGTCTCTGGAGAAAATACCATGTTATGGCATCAAAGGCTTGGACATATTGGAGAGAAGGGCCTTCGGATACTGCATAGAAATGGTATGGTAGAAGGTATGTCTAATTTCTCTCTGGATTTCAATTTCTGTGAACATTGTGTATATGGGAAGCAGAATCGGGTGAGTTTTCCTTCTGGTGCTAAGAGGGCGAACAAGATATTAGATCTTGTGCACAGTGATGTGTTTGGACCTGTGTCAGTTCCATCACTGGGAAAGTCTGTGTACTATGTTTCATTCATAGATGACTTCTCAAGGAATACATGGATATATTTCTTGAGGAATAAATATGAAGTCTTTGAAAAATTTAAAGAATTTAAGGCTCTGGTGGAAAACCAGACAGAGAATAAGATAAAGGCGTTGAGGACAGATAATGGTGGGGAGTTCTGCAAGAAGGAATTTGAAGAGTTCTGTAAGAAGTGTGGTATAGCATGACAGAAGACTACTCCATACACACCTCAGCAAAATGGAGTTGCAGAAAGAATGAATAGAACATTGATGGAAAAGGCAAGAAGCATGCTCAGTGGTACCGGGTTAGGACAAGAATTCTGGGCAGAGGCAGTGGAGACTGCATGTTACTTAGTTAATAGATCACCTTCATCAGCGTTGGAGGATAAGACTCCACATGAGGTATGGACTGGTAAGAAACCCTCTCTTTCACATCTAAGGGTATTTGGATGTGATGCATATGTACATGTTCCAAAGGAGAAAAGGACCAAGTTGGACAATAAATCTGAAAGGTGCATCTTTATTGGGTATAAGGATGGTTTAAAAGGTTACAATATTTGGAACCTGGAAACAAGGAAGGCTGTGTATAGCCAAGATGTGGTGTTTAGAGAGGTGAAATATGTTGTTAAACATGAAATCATACCAAAGGAACCTGAGAATATAGAGTTTGAGCTAAAAGAGGATGAATCAGACTCTACAACAGAAGAAGACTCAGAAGAGGAAGAGCCACAAACTCCAGCTTTGAGAAGATTAGTTCGAGAAAGAAGGCAACCAGAAAGGTATAGTCCATCTGTTTTCTGTTTAGTTTTTGCCTTAACTATAACTGATGATGATCCCAGAACTGCCAGGGAGGCAGTAGATTCCGAGGATGGAAAACTCTAGAAGGAGGCCATGGTTGATGAAATGGCATCCTTGCACAAAAATGAGGCATGGTATCTGGTGGAGTTGCCGGCTGGAAGGAAGCCCATCGGGAGAAAATGGGTGTTTAAGAAGAAGATGAATGTAGAAGGCAAGGTGGATAAATAAAAATCTTGGTTGGTAGCAAAAGGTTATTCCTAGGTGTCGGGAATTGATTTTGGTGATATTTTTTCTCCTTCTGCCAAAGTTACTTCTATTAGATTACTTTTATCTGTTGCTACTGCATTTGATTTTGAGATAGAACAGATGGATGTGAAGACAACATTTCTTCACGGGGACCTAGAAGAGGAGATCTACATGAAGCAACTTGAAGGCTTTATGGTGAAGGGTAAGAAAGAACTGGTGTGCCGGTTGAAGAAGTCTCTGTATGGGTTTAAAAAGTCACCAAGGATGTGGTATCAGAAATTTGATACCTATATACGAGGACTTGGCTTCACCAGAAGCAAGGAGGATCATTGTGTTTATTTTAAATTAATTGGTGACCGTGTTATTTATTTGGTCTTGTATGTGGATGATATGTTGTTGATTGGAAATGACAAAGAATTTATCTAAGATTTGAAGACCCAACTGTTCTCCAAATTTTATATGAAGGATCTTGGTGCTGCAAACTATATTTTGGGCATGGAAATTAAGAGAGATCGGGAAAAGAGGAAGCTCTGGTTAAACCAGAGGAATTATGTCGAGACTATATTGCAGAGGTTCAATTTGCAGGATAGTAAACCGGTGAATGTTCCTATTCCTGTAGGTGTAAAGCTATCTGTTGAAAAGTGTCCCAAGACACAAGAAGAAGAGGAGGATATGTCCCATGTTCCATATGCAAGTGCAGTGGGTAGCCTGATGTATGCAATGGTCTATACTAGACCAGACATTGCACATGCAGTGGGAGTATTGAGAAAGTTTATGTCAAACCCAGGGAAGGAGCATTGGACAAAAATGAAGCAGGTTTTCAGATATTTACGTGGCACTAGTGATTATGGCTTGTGCTACCAAGGAAGACTAGGATTGGAAAGAATGTTGGACATTCATGTTTTTTTTGATGCAGACTGGGCTGGAGATCTAGACCAAAGAAGATCTACAAGTGGGTATGTGTTTAGCCTATTTGGAGGTGCAGTTAGTTGGATGAGTAAAAGACAGTCTGTAGTGGCTCTTTCAACTACAAAGGTAGAATACATAGAAGCCACTCATGCAAGAAAGGAAGCAGTTTGGTTGCAAAGATTGTGTTCAAGTATGGGGTTGGTACAGCAAGCTATAAGGATAGACTGTGATAGCCAAAGTGAAATTTTCTTGGCTAAGAACCCTGCTTATTATTCAAAGACAAAGCACATTGATGTTCAATATCACTTTGTTAGAGATATGGTTGAGGCTAAAAGGGTGTTGCTGGTAAAGGTGGACACTTTGAAGAATGTTGCAGATGCATTGACGAAGTCTGTGAGCACTCAGAAGTTCTCTTGGTGTAGAGAAACAATGGGTGTTGAATAATTGGCCCAATGAATAAGCTCTCCTGTGGCCCCCTGTGGAAAGAAAACATCAAGTGGGAGAATGTTGGGTATGTGTTATATTCTTTCCACGACTATCCCCACGCGTTGTATGTTGCCCCGGGCGCAGCAGGGGGGTCACAAGGGAGGAGGCAGCCCCCACTGTTTTGTTTGGTGCGTGGACCCACTCATAGACGGATCCACCCATGTTTTGTGCATGATTTTGCACATGGTTTTTGGGTACGATGGTTTTCGGCCCCTGGTATTTTGGGTACGATGGTTTTCGGCCCCTGGTTAATGGATTGGGGTTTATGTATGCTTCGGCATGTATATATATGTGTTGTAACACTAAAAGGAATATAATGAAAAATCAAGCTAGTCGTCCCGATTTGGGATCCAGGGGAAAATCTCTGTGTTTATCTATTTTATGTTTTATGCTCTCGCTATTGTTTATTTTTTGTTAGAATATTCGTGTGTAGATAATTTATGTTCAGGGTTTAAACCTACATTTTATCAATTTGATTTCTTGGCTTTACTCTTGCAGAAATATTTTGGTTTTGCAACCATAGGTTGGCTTGGTTTTGCTGGTGGTGGTGATGGAGCTCATTTAGCTTTAGGGTTTCTTGCAAGAGTTAGGGTTTCCAACTCAAAACCATTAATAAACAAGAATGAGGACCAATCTCTACCTATCTTTTGAAGTTCATATAAAATTAATAATTTCATTAAGCCATGACGAAATAATGATGTATCACTCCCCTCAGACTTTGCTTGCACCTTATCATCAATCTTTGCAAGACTTCTATGCAGATAAAAAGGTAAGTCAAGTGAAATATTACTAGTGAAGTGTAGAAGTAATTTGAAATGGTATGAATAAACCTTGTGATACCTGCTTTCACAGGTAAAATATTTTTAAATGTTGAGTAGCAGTTTTGAATAATTATCTTTGATGCATCTTCTTGGGATAGCATTATTGAGATCCATCTCAATGTACTCATGCTTCATGAACTCTTTACACTACTCCATATTAAATTTTAACCCTTTGAACCTGGTTTCTTGACCTCTTGGAATCTCTGTAATGGTAGCAATGATCTCTGGTGTGATAGAAAAACTTAGCATCCCCACTTTAGTGGTTGTTCCATTGAAATTCATAGTAAATTCCTTGGATGCCTGTGTGTGACATCCCTGCAATTTCTCTCAAAACTATAGGAAACCTACTCTTCTAAATGCTTCCATCACTATTGGGTCTTCAGTTATTGCCTTCATTTCTTCAGGTTCATGCCTTAAGCACTGTCCTCCTCTGTGTATTTTTATTTCCTCTACCATATTCTTCAGAGAAACTCTCAGCCTCGCTTGATATAAATCTTTTAGCCTCGCTTGATATGGATGTATCATCCTCGCTTGAATAAATGTATCAACCTCGCTTGCTATGGATGTAATAAACCTTTGTAAGAACCATCCACAAGTTTGGCTCGATAGTCAGAGATCAGACATTACGAATGAAGGCAAAAGGAATGAGATTGACTAATTAGGAAAGAATTTGAATTTCAAGTGTCCTTTCATAACTGAAAATGATGGCCCACTCATAACCTAAATTGACCATGATGACTGAAAACGTGGGTCTGTACTTCAAATTCATCATTACATGACTCAACAAGCCTCTATCTTACCCTTTCCCAACGGTTTCTGACATTTGACAACTCAACTGACAAGACTGTTACAAAACCGCGCTTTCGTAGTGCCTGTAGTGAAATTTTTGTTGTTTGCACTATGAAACTATCAGCGCTTTCATCGCGCGAAGTGACCTTTTTCAACGTGATGCGCTATGAAACTGTGGTTTCTTGGCTAATTAGGCATTTTTGATACAAAAACTTTGGGAAATGAAATGAATCCTAAAATGATGAAAGAGTTGACATGAAAGACCTTAAAAATGAGTTTATTTAAACACTAGGGTAGGCTCAAACTTATAAAAAATTTAATACTTCCCTTGGTTAAACTCAAGAAATGACTCCTGAGACCCTATTTTGACCCATGAACCTAAGTAATCTTGTTAGAATGATGTTTTGAAATTTTTTTTTAAGTGATAACACAATGTATAAAGAAATTTGCATACATTTGTGCTTAACTTTAGATAATATTAATCAATAAGGAAAGGGTTGTTTCTTTACTTCAAACAATGACTTGAGATTGCAGGTGTGAAAGAAGAAAATGTAAGAAAGTATGATTAATTAAATATTCAAATTGAATGTTTTAATAATCATAGGTGTGAAAGGCTGTCAAATAATGTTTAACAAATTGACAAAACATATTTAATATTATGAAGATGTTGATAGTTAATTGATGTAGAGGGACTTACGTAAACAGACAGTTCAATAAGGAATCCTATAATATATATAATAACCTCGGGGGATTTAAGATAGACTAAAATACAACTTTGTCTTACCTAGTTATCTTCATAAACATTAAACATATGCAGAAAACAATATGTAATGAAAACTAGAAAACTTACAAGAGAACAAACTGATTGAAACAAATCTAGAATCCTTTTATTATTATCAATGATCAAAGCTTGTACACTTATTCTTACAAAATGCTCATCCAAGGGTGTAAACCTTAATAACTTGAAATGAGAGCTATTTATACTAGTTTCTATGAATTAGAAAATATCTAAAACTGATTACAATAATAGTATAAAATAATAGGAAAACAAAATTGTTGATTGATCGGTCACTGTTTTAGAGGAAACACTTGATGATTTGGCCCAAAAAATGTTGATGTGTTGTAATGTTGTTGGAGTCAGAAATTACTCGATGGTTTCACATAACTTATCCCATATTTATTCACTTTGGATTTCCAAATTTACCACCTTTCTAAATACTTCATCGACCTCTGTATACATTTCAAATGTTGGCTTATTTAGGAACACATGTTTGATTTCAAGTTTTATAATCAAATCAAATTCCAAAGCTTCAAGAAATGCCTTGCCTGTTATATGTCCTTTAATCCCTGCAAACTTGGCCTTGTCTATTGCAATGGTATACAACTTTTTGCAATATTCCTCCAGATTAACCAACTTTTCATTTGGATTTACCAATCCAGGTAGTTCCTTCTGGTTCAACACATTGAACTTTGAATGAAACCTCTAGACATCAATGTCCAAGGTTTGACATTTTGTCTCCAATAGATTAAGCAAATTCTTCTTCTGTAGAAACTTTTTGATCTCCAAAATGGTGGTTGTTATTTCTGTAATATTTACTTGTTCTAACTCTGCTCTACTTTTTGAATTAAGCATCTTTATCATATCTGAGGCTTTTGCTGGTTTAGTCTTAAGTGTTGTTTCCTCCCTTTCTATGACTACTCTGCATCTGGTAATAAATTCTTGTTGTTAAAAAATGATCTGTATGGATGGCCATACATATGTCATTAATTGGATGATCTCTGTCCAAATACTTTCCTTGCCTTGGTCCAAGGTGTATGCCATTAACAACTCACTTTCTAACTTCATAACCTTAGGTCCCAACCTGTGAGACTTCTGCATTTCCTCCATATACAAAGTGTCATTTTTAATATTCTGTGTTTCTAAATTCCTAAACTTTTCTAGTAGCTTCTCATTTTACTATTTTTGTGTGGCCAATTCCTTTGTTATCCTTGTTGGATCACCCACTGTTGATCTAGACTCAATGGTTGTTGATGATGAACTAGGTTCTATACCTACAACTGCTATAGGGACTGCAGATATTTTTCTCAATGATTAACTTGAGAATTTCTTCTCTATTCTTCTCACTTTATTCAATCTCCTTGGTTTGTGGGTCTTCAGTAGAATGAAACTTTAACTATTTTCGAAGCGCTGCAATGTATGCATTTTTCTTTTTAAGTATTTCTTCTACAACCTTACAATCCCTTGGATCATATGCAATTTTGACTACAAGTTCTTCTAGAGATTTTAGTTTGTTGTCCTTAGATAAAGAAGACAATTTCTCAATCTTAAGCTGAGATTGTACATTAGATAAAGCATTTCTAAGCTTAGACAAAGACATGGCTGTAGTAGTCATGGTGGATAACAGCATCTCACCAGACTGTCTGTGCATATCCATTTGATCTATTGGATGAATTTGATTAGTATCAAATGAAAATATGGTCTTTTTGTAGTCTAATGGAGACTTTAGAAATGGAACTTGGGCTTGTAAGAAATATATTTTCATTCTTCCTTTCTCACTATCAAAAGTAGAGAGAAGTATGTGTTGAGAAGTAGAGGTTTGCTTCCATAATTGACTGTAGACATTTGACTTCAATGTCTCATTCTTCTGCTTTATCTCCGGGAACTTTGAAAATATATTCTGATCATCAAGTGAGCTGGTTCTAGTAGTTTGAATGATCTCTAGAGGCTCTTGATAAGGTGAAGATGTGGGAGGAGTATTAGGAACACTTGTTCCTACTGATGTGGACACCTCTGCATATCCAAGATCAATAATTTCAGGTTCCTTTTGATTTTCTTCTATAGAGACTGTCAAGTTAGTCTTTGGCTTCTTCTGTTGAATTATGAATTCCTTAATCAACTCCATAGTATATGAATTTTCTTCTCTTACTCTTTTCTGTTGTTTAATTTGAGCAACTAGAGTCTGTACAATAGAGGTTATCAAAATCTTTTCTTTTGTTTCTTGAAGTGTATTCTCTGTCCACTGCTACCGATTCATAAATTTCTCTATTTCTGGCCTTGGTGTATGATTGTAAGGAGTTATTTTTAATTCAACCCTTAGACTTGAAATGATACCAAAGGGGTCATAAGACCAGGTGAATATGGGCTGAAAATTCATGTTCTTTAAAAGTGTATTTGCCTCAATACCAGTTGATCTGGTGTTGCAGATAAAAGAACCAAATTTAGATTTTATCTTAAATTGTGACTTTCGCTTACCTGATACAAAGTGAAGGTCATCCATGTTGATAATTTACCTAATATATTCCAAAGAGAAAATTCTCATTGGAACATAATTTTTCAACTTATATGGTGCAAGCTATTGGTCATCCATAATTTTCACTATCTGAAGATGACTAAGTATCGGTTCTAGATTTCTAGAAACAAAGTTCATGAACATTGTGAGTTCTAGAAATATCACTACATTAATTATCCTTAAGATATTTTTTCACTATTTCATCATTCCATCATGTCAAGCTCCACTCACCCATCCTAGAAGACCCATCATGGGCTCATATCACTCAGTTTGTCTTTGTTGTGTCACCTTTGGTCTCAACCCTCTATTTTGTTTTTCCTAACTCCTCCATTGTCCATCTAGGGTTTTTAAGGGTATTTTTCTTGGTTTCATGAACTCCATGGTTAAAAATAAACAAGGCTTGTATCCTGATGTTATTACACCTCCTCCTATCCTTAATATACCTTCATAAACATCTCCCGTCATTCCTATCCCTGAAATTCATCTGTTTTCTAAAAAACCTAGTCTATGGCCACAATTTGATACTTTTTAAGACTAGGCCTGTGTTTTTCCATTTTGGACCCCTTCCCCTCACTCAATACTTGATATTAAACTTTCCCCTACTCCCTAACATCTATCTCTATCCCCAAAAATTTCCCCAAGAATTTAGACAACCCTTAAACCCTTCATTCCCCTCCCTCTACAAGGCAGTCCTAAATCCCCTACCCCAAACCCTAAATTCCTCTTCCAACTAAGCTAGGGTTTTCTATGGAAAATAGGCACAAGAGAAAATGATTCATTTGATAGATCATTTCAGCAAGCATAATTCCATACCAACTCATAAACTTCATGCATCCATCATTTTCCAAGAATTCATTCCAAGAGACAAGCCATGTGTCATGCCTAGGGCCAGTTTTTCTTCAAATTGTGTTTTTGACCAAACAGAGATGAATTTGAAAAATGTGAGAGAGGTTTTTGTCCAATATATTCCCAAGAAGAAAAACCTCCTTCCGTTTGTACACAGGTATCATTATTTTGGATAAATATAAAAAACACAGGTGTCCCAAGAGACTTTTTGCACTGCTGGAGTGACCTTGGGACAATAAGGTTTTCTCACAGCTGGAGTGTCCAAATGACTTGCTTGATGAGTCAAAATACAACTATAATTTAATCTCTTTCCAATGAGCTATCATGAGCTCAATTTTGAGTTAAGGAAGGCCTCCAAACGTTGTCTGCACTAGCACTCTGCATTTCTGCACCATCATTCAACACTTTTTTACTAGTGTTGGGAAAATTAGTTTTTGGATAGGTAAATGGACACCAAATTTAAAAAAAAATATGTTTTGTAAATTAGACTCTACAAGATTTCCAACGAGCTATCCCAAAGATCATTCCGACATCAGGGAGGCCTCCAAATGCCTTCTTCCAATTGGCGCTACGCACAGAGGAAGTTTGGCCAGAATTGCCAAAAATTGGTCAAAGTCGGTCTTTTCCTCCTCAAGTTGGCCCCAGGCTCCTGGAAAAGTTGAAAACGAATCAAATGGCCATCAACCTAGCAAGAGGTAAGTTAATAAGATAAGATAATCACAAGAATATCATCCACAGCAAAGAAGAAGGCAACAAGGCCTATGTTTGAAGAAAATCAAGGTTTGTGACTACTTTGCCCAAACAAGTAAATCAGTAATGGGGCTACAAGGGAAAAGGTCACCTCCACTCCATCAGTGCACAATTGAAGGTATTTAGAAATAATATTTGATGTTTGAAATGTTTCAAAGAACTTAGAAGACAACACTACTTACCTTTTTCTAAGCAGCCCTAATACCTAGAAGTTTGGGAAGATAGACAAAGTTGGTCAAAAAAAATGACAAAGCAGCCTCCTTCATAACAGTAGATGGCATGTCAAGGGTTCCAAGCTACCCTTTAGGGTTTGGAAAAGAGGCACTAATTCCACCTCATCAAAATATAAAATCAGAGAAACTTAAGGGCTCAAAGGAGGCAGACAAAACACCAATACTCCACTACACCAAAGAAAGAGAGATGATAAAGATTATCAGCAAAAGGGCTAGAAATATCAGTTCAAATTTTTTCTTCTCAAAGAAAGGACAGAATCATTTTTAAGGGTCAAGGAGACAAGCATGAGGGAAGAAGTTTCCAAAGGAGGAAACTATGACAAACAGAGGTAATTATTGATAAAAAGAGATGTCCAAGTTCAAAAGAGATAGTGATCAAAGGGAAGAAGTGGTATAGGCACCTGCAAGAACAAAAGTGGCCAAAAAATCACAAGAATGGCTTAGAAAACTCACCTCACTCACTAGACATCCATCATTTGCAAAATTGATCAAAGGAACAAACATATAGTGTTGGGTGTGGAGCCTGATTTTTCTTCCTGATTCAGAGATCCTTCTTTTAGCTGGATGTATACCCCAGGAAAATTGTACACCCTTGCATGCGGGGGGTTGTGGGGGGGACTTTTCCCCTCCGCGGGGTCTGGGGGGGGCGACCCCCCCGGCTGGGGGGTCCGGGGGCCAGCGGTCCCCCGGCGGGGGTTTCGGGGGAAGTGCCCCCGAAGCCAAAAATAGATGTAAATTGGCCTTGTAAAAGTATAGTAATTTCTAGTCAATCTGGGTCGTTCATTAGGTGGATGATCTGACAGTAGAAGTTATGTTCACTTTAGGGTTTTTTTCCCTAGAAGGCAACCCCTCCCTTTTATGAGGGTATTGTATTGCCGCTGCATATTGAAGGTGTATTCTCTGAGCGGGAAACAGATTGGGAGACTGTGAGACAGAACAGAGGATATTACAGTGGATCTGTTGTAGGTTTTGTCTCTTCATTTTGCTGGATAATAGAAAGGAAGGACTGGCTGTTCGAGGTGGATGTAGCCCAAACTGGGTGAACCACATATATTTGTGTCTCTTTGGTTTTATATGTTTTGTGTGCTTGTATTTTCTGCATATTTTATGTGTTGCATTGCTCTGTAATATTTAATTTTCTAACAATTGGTATCAGAGCCGAAGGTATATTTGGCTGATAAACTCGCAGGAAAGAAGGGTTCCTAGTTGAGTGGAAGCAATGGTGAAAGATGCTAAGTTTAGGGTCGAGAAATTTAATGGCCAAAACTTCCCGCTGTGGAAGATGCAGATGAAAGATTATCTGTATCAGAAATATTTTTACCTACCATTGAGCGGAAAAGCAAAGAAGCCAGCAGCCATGACAGACGCGGAATGGAACATTCTCGATAGAAAGGCACTCAGAACAGTACGGTTGTGTCTTGCTGTGTCAGTCACCTTCAATATTTCAAAGGAAACAACAACAGAGGGTTTGATGCAGACGTTGGTGAAACTATATGAAAAACCCTCAGCCTCAAACAAGGTATTTCTTATGAAACGACTATTTAATATGAAGATGTCGGAAGGTGGATCTGTTGCATACCATTTAAATGATTTTAATACAGTTACCAGTCAGTTAAGTTCTGTAGGGGTAAACTTTGATGATGAAGTTAGAGCTCTGTTATTTCTGTGCTCATTGCCAGAAAACTGGAATGGTTTAGTTATGGCCATTAGTAACTCTGTCTCTGGATCTAGTACTTTAAAGTTTGATGATGTTGTCAATGCTATCCTTAGCGAGGAAATGCGACGAAAAAGCTCCGGTGAGACATCGGGTAATGCTTTGAGTGCAGATTCTAGGGGAAGAAGAATGGAAAGAGGAAAGAGCTTGGGATATCGCAGTCAATCAAGGAAAGGCAGATCCAAGTCCAGATCGGGGATAGTGTGCTGGAAATGTGGAAAGAAAGGACACCTAAAGAAAGACTGTAGATCTCAGAAGGGAAAAGAAGGAGATGCACAACAAGAAAATAATCATGAAGCAAATGTGACAAGTGATGTGTTACAAGATGCTTTGATTCTTTCTTTCGAAAATGTTACTGATTCTTGAGTTGTAGATTCAGGGGCTTCATTCCATGCCACACCTGATAAGAAATATTTTCATGACTATGTTCAAGGAGATTTTGGACAAGTTCATTTGGGTGATGATAAACCCTGTAAAATTGTTGGAATGGGTAAGGTTCTTGTAAAACAGTAGAATGGAAACCAATGGCTACTAAAGGAGGTAAGGCATGTTCCATATCTAAAGAAAAATCTGATTTCAACAGGGCAGTTAGGCGGTGAAGGTTGTGTGACCACTTTCACAGATAAAGCTTGGAAGGTCACCAAAGGAGCCCTGGTAATAGAAAAAGGAGAAAAGGTTGGTACATTGTATTTATGCAATGGTATTTCTAACTCTGTTAATGCTTTAAATTCCAAAGGAGCAGATGCAGAATTATGGCATCATAGGCTCGGACATATGAGTGAGAAGGGGATGAAGATTCTTCAATCAAGAAATTTGTTGCCAGGTTTGAAGAATATTGATTTGATTTCTGTGAGAATTGCGTTTATGGAAAACAAAAGAGAGTCAGATTTCTCAGAGTTGGGAAAGAAAAGAAGAGTGAAAAATTGGAGCTTGTGCATACAAATGTATGGGGACCTGCTCAAGTATCATCCCTCGATGGCTCTCGCTATTATGTTACGTTTATTGATGATGCAACTAGAAAAACTTGGATTTATTGTATTCAAAATAAATCTGATGTATTTGATACTTTCAAGAAATGGAAAGCTTTGGTTGAGATTGAGACAAGAAAGAAGTTAAAGTGTCTCAGATCAGACAATGGAGGTGAATATTGCAGTAAAGAGTTTGATAGGTACTATTCAGAGCATGGAATTTGTAGAGAGAAGACAGTTCCAAGAACACCACAAGAAAATGGTGTGTCAGAAAGGATGAACAGAACAATCATGGAGCGTGCAAGGTGCATGAGATTGCATGCAGGATTGCCTTTACAATTTTGGGCAGATGCTGTAGATACTGTTGTTTATCTAATAAATAGAGGGCCTTCAAGTTCCTTGGATGGTGGTATTCGAGAGGAAGCATGGACAGGTAAAAAGGTAAACTACTCTTTTTTAAAGCCTTTTGGTTGTGAGGCCTTTGTCCATATTAATAAAGAAAATAGAACAAAGCTTGAGGCAAAATCAAAGAAATGTACCTTTATTGGATATGGTGCTAATGATTTTCGTTATCGCTTATATGATTATGAAAATCACAAAATCATTAGGAGTAGAGATTTAATATTCAATGAAAATGTCTTGTATAAGAATCAGTTGCAGGAAAAGAAACAGGAAAAAGAAAGCAAGGAATACGCGGTTCTTGATGAGATAACTGAAAAAGTAAAGGTGTCTGAAAATGATAATAATCAACAACCACAGCAGCAGCAACCACCACAACAGCAACAGGCACCTCAAACACCTGAAAGTAGTGTTGGAAGATCTACCAGGATAAGTAGACCCCCTAAACAATACTCTCCTTCATTATATTATTTATTATTGACTGATTCTGGTGAACTCGAATGTTATGAAGAACCAATGCAAGTTGAAAGCAGGAAGAAGTGGGAGCTAGCAATGGATGAAGAGATGGAATCCTTAATTCATAACCAGACTTGGGACTTAGTCAGGTTGCCTGCAGGTAAAACTACATTGCAGAATAAATGGGTTTACAGGCTGAAGGAAGAAGATGGAGGAAAACAGAGGTACAGAGCTAGACTTGTGGTGAAGGGGTTTGCACAGAAGAAAGGTATTGATTTTGATGAAATATTTTTCTCCTATTGTTAGATGTAAAGACAACATTTCTCCATGGAGATTTGGAGGAAGAGATATACATGCAGCAACTAGAAGGATATGAGGTCAAAGGGAAAGAAAAATTGGTTTGCAGGTTAAAGAAGAGCTTGTATGGCTTAAAACAGGCTCCAAGGCAATGGTATCTAAAATTTGACAAGTTTATGTCTGAACAAGGTTATACTAGATGTCACTCTGATCATTGTGTTTATCTAAAAAGGCAAAATGATGGCAGCTATATTATATTGTTATTGTATGTAGATGACATGCTTGTTATAGGATCTAACATACAGGAAATAAATGTGCTCAAAAGAAAATTGCCAAATTCATTTGCAATGAAGGATTTGGGAGCTGCAAAAAAAATCCTTGGTATGAGGATAACTAGAGATAGGAAAAATCTCAAATTAACACTGTCTCAGAATGAGTACATAGAAAAGGTGTTGAAAAGATTTAATATGCAAAATGCAAAACCTGTTAGCACACCTTTTGCTAGCCATTTCAAACTTAGTAATGAGATGTGCCCAAAGACCCAAGAAGACATGGATTATATGTCTAAAGTTCCATATGCATCAGCAGTTGGAAGCTTAATGTATGCAATGGTCTGCACAAGGCTTGATATTGCACATGCAGTGGGAGTTGTAAGCAGGTACATGAACAATCCAGGAAAAGAACATTGGATGGCAATAAAATGGATTCTCAGATATTTGAGAGGTACCACAAATCAAGCATTATGCTTTGGTGGTTCAAACATTTCTCTACAGGGATATGTTGATGCAGATATGGCAGGTGAAAGAGATAAAAGGAGGAGCACTACAGGATATGTATTTACTGTAGGTGGAACAGCTGTCAGTTGGGTTTCAAAAATCCAAAGTGTTGTTGCACTTTCAACAACAGAAACAGAGTATGTTGCTGCTACAGAGGCTAGTAAAGAAATGATTTGGTTACAAAGGCTTATGGGTGAATTGGGTAAAAAGCATGATATGGGCACGTTATACAGTGATACTCAAAGTTCCTTTCATCTTGCAAAGAACTCATCATTTCATTCCAAGACTAAACACATACATCTCAAGTACCATTTCATACGGTCAGTATTGGAAGATGGAGAGTTGAAGCTAGAAAAGATACACACTAGCCAGAATCCTGCAAATATGCTAACAAAAGTTGTAACTAGGGAGAAACTGAAAATGTGCTTAGTTTCAATTGGTATTCAAGGATGATGATGAAGATGAGGAATAGCTAGGTCCAAAGAGGAGTCATTTTCCAGCAAATGAAGTAGCAGTGGAGTTGCTACAATCAGTCTCCAAGTGGGATATTGTTGGGTGTGGAGCCTGATTTTTCTTCCTGATTCAGAGATCCTTATTTTAGCTGGATGTATACCCCAGGAAAATTGTACACCCTTTCACACGGGGGGGTGCGGGGGGGACTTTTCCCCCCCGTGGGGTTCGGGGGCCAGCGGTCCCCCAGTGGGGGTTTCGAGGGCAGTGCCCCCAAAGCCAAATATAGATGTAAAATTTCCTTGTAAAAGTATAGTAATTTATAGTCAATCTGGGTCATTCATTAGGCAGATGATATGACGATAGAAGTTATGTTTAGTTTAGGGTTTTTTTCCCTAGAAGGCAACCCCTCGCTTTTATGAGGGTATTGTATTGCGGCTGCGTATTGAAGGTGTATTCTCTGAGCAGGAAATAGATTAGGAGACTGTGAGAGAGAACAGAGGATATTACAACAGATCTGTTGTAGGTTTTGTCTCTTCATTTTGCTGGATAATAGAAAGGAAGGACTGGCTGTTCGGGGCGGACGTATCCCAAACTGGGTGAACCACGTATATCTGTGTCTCTCTGGTTTTATATGTTTTGTGTGCTTGTATTTTCCGCATATTTTATGTGTTGCATTGCTCTATAATATTTAATTTTCTAACATATAGCTGGTTTAAGAGCAGTAAGGCTTCCAAAATGGTTTCTTTGTCAAGGTATATCTTCTGCAAAGGATAGGTTAGCCATAAAATGACATTTCTGCAGGACTGTCAAAATAGCTACCAAAAGGAAAGTTGGTGAGTACAAACAACCAAGTGTTTTTCACAATGACTTCACACATAAAGATTGAAGGGACAAATGATACTTAATTCTAAGGGTTTTCATACTGAGATTTTGTTCACTATTTTTTAAAGAGAAAACCAAGACAAAGTGTGGGTCACAGGAAAAAATTCAAATTGATCAGAATCTGCTATTTGCAAAGTGACAAACATCATAAAGAGGTTTTGATTTCCAAGATGGTTTGAAGGCACATGTTTAAACTTATTTGAAGGGTTGGTAAGTGCCAGAGAGGCATCAAAAGGTTTCCATGCCCCTGCAAAAAAAGAAGCAAACCATCAGAGAATTTTTAAGGATTTTTGTGCAAATATCAAAAAATCTTCAGGCGCTACGCACCGACGTCGGTGCTACGCACCTAGCCCTCGGCACTACGCACTGACAGGGTGACCATAGTGTTATTTAACATTACGCTACGCACCTGGTGTCCATTGCTACGCACCTAGGAAGGTGCTGCGCACAGGCCCAAAATAGCCCAACTGCCCACCTAGACGCCGGCGTTGTGCTCCGATAGGCCCAACTCGACCTGAACGAGCAGTCGGGCAGGAGCTACGCACAGCCAACCTTTCGCCCAATTTGCTCAAAAAGGCTAAAAAACTCGAAATTCTTGCCTCCAAAGCTACACCTTCAGTCAAATAAGGTTGGTGACTCCTTTTTCTCACTCTCCAAATATTATTTTCATAATCTAAGAAGGCATTGCTTGACCTAAGGTGACCAAACCCTAAGTGTTACACTAAAATTTGTCACCATGACATTTAGCTGTCTATATGGGTTCATCATTACCTATTTATTTCTGCCTCGGAAGTCTAAAAGCATAAAGTTCCCCTAATCAAGTCTTGGAACTAGAAAAATCTCTTAAAAATCCTAAAAAGCCTACTCCCGCACTTTTCCTAGTCATTCCTTGTGGTACCGCAGCTAATTGTTATAAAAACTACGGTACATCCCACACGTAAAGCTAATTGAAACTGTGGACCCCCATAAAAGGTAAAACAAGAGAAAAGTAAGTTCTAGAAGCCCAGCTGGTCCTTCTAGAAGCGTTATTTGGTCGAGCTTCGGCCCTTCCATTCATGAACCTTCATCCCTTCATAAATGGAGCTATCCCTTGGTTTCTGGAGCTAAAATCCCATAATGAGAGGGATTTATCCCTCCCTTTTTTGAGCTGAAACTACCTCTCTTCAGCTATAAATTGAGACCAAGTTTCAGTCTCAAGGGTACTTTTTGATACTTAGTAGTTGATACTTACTTCTTAGCTTGTAGAAGAGAATTGCTGAAGAAATTATACTCTCCACATTTGGCATCATTGGCATGAGAGAGATTACATACTCATGGCCATAGTCTTATGCTAATTTAGAGGGTTGGAGTCTTGTCAAACTGAGGAAAAAAAATTTTTGGGACCCCGGAAGAACCTATACAAATATCAAGGCGACAAGGTTGTAAGGTTTCTTCTTTTATTCGAAGTTAGTACAAATGGATTCTATTTTCTCATTGAGTTGTTCATATATATTTTGAATGATTTAATTCTTAGACTCCTTGATCACTAAGATAGATTATTGTTTTCGAATTATCATATTTTGCAGATGCTTTTGATCTGGTTTGCTTGTCTTTGATTGCATATTTTATATGCTGGATCGATAACTTCTATAGCGACTAGATTGAAGACTGAACAAGCGTTGGACTTCAGGTAGGAGTGTCTATCTATATTTAATGAGTAATTATTAAACAAAATAGTCTAGAGAAAATGGTCTACATCTATCTGTTTGTTTCTAGATATCCTTAGGAAACTAGGGAGATCACTCTTGTCCACAAGAGGGATTCGTCCATGTAACAAAATGGCGACTCCACTGGGGAAATTCTGAACTTAGTTTTCTTCTATTTTCAGTTTGATTTTTGAAATTTCTTTGAGATTTCTTTGACTAAGATTAGATCAAAACTTGATTGGGTAGAAAACTCAATAGGATCCCTGACTGTAAATCTGTATTTTTATTTTTTCTCTACTTTTCCTGCCTTCCGCACTTTTTCCTTTAAAACAAAGCGGTAGACTCTGCAATCTTTAGTAGAATAAAGTGAGGTACCGCACCTTATTCCATTAAAAACTACGGATCTCTGGAAAATTTTAGAAAAAGTAGAAATTTTTTTTTCTAGCATCCCATTACTTGATTTTTGTTCTTTACCCAATTTGTCTTAACTGTCAAAGACTTCTTTGAAAAGTTTCTTTCAACAATTTCAATGATTAAGTGATCTATTCAGTTAGTTTGCATATTATGAGTAAACAATTTGCCTAGTCCTCCCATTGCTCTGAATCAGAAACTTTGGTATACCTCAACTATTTGGTATTTCATTACTTCTCTGTTGAGCCATTGAACTTGATGCAATTTTTATTCTTATGAAAATTTGATTCTATTTTCATTTTAAAACTTGTAAAACCTTTAGATTGATAAGGTCTAAATTTTATTTTAAAACTACTTTTGGATGCTTTGATTTCCTGCTGGAATAAGCAGAAAATTCTTGGTTAAGATTACAAACCAAGCTTAAACATCCTCCAACTTTTAGATAGAGTTCAAAATTAGACATTTCTTTTAGTTTTGAATTTTATTATTTTAGTATTTTTAGTTTTCTTTTGGAAGAAGTTCGTTTTGTTTCTGATCTAAATGATATAAGGAATTTCATTTTGAGCAAAAGATATTTTTGGAATTGGAATCTCTAAATTGTCTTCTTTTCAAAGTTTCTCATATAGGAAAGAAAGAATTGATATTTTGAAAGTTTTTGAAACTCTCTCAACTCTTTTCTTTAGTTAGATTTCATTGAAAAGAAACGAGTTATTTATCATATAGATGCATTGTAACAAATTTTGAGTCGGGTCATTAAAACATCATCAAGTTTCATTTCCATACCTATTGTCCTAAGAAACTGCCAATTAAAAGTAACACTTAATTAAAATCAATCTAGAAATTTTATATTTTCTAAGGCTCTTTTCCACCAACATAGCTTAGGCTAGTGTCTTGGAATAGGTTTTAGTTAACTCTCCAAGATATTAAAAACAAACAAGTAGTTGATCTTGTGGTAGGAAAATCCAATTGTAGCATGTATGCTCTGGGAAACTCCTCCTAAAGGAGTCAAGCATGAGATCATATTGTTGAACCCTTAGTTAAACTGAGAGGGGGGGGGGTGAATCAGTTTAACACATTCATGGACTTTTAAACCTTTTATTAAAACTTACTTACACCTTCATTTCATGTCCAACTTAATATGTGAGTAATCTTAGAATGTGAGCAGCAAATATTAATTTAATATAACAGTAGACTTTAATATGAGAGCAGCATGTATTAAGCAGAAGATATAAATCAAATCAACACATAAACATCATGCACAGAGACACCAGATATAAGTGGAAACCCATAAAGGGAGAAAACCACATCTTATTATTGATGTGATGCAAAGGCATGCTCCAACTCCCTCTCACCACTGTATTTCTGCAGGCACCAACCTACAGGAGGCTCCAACCTCAATTCTGCAAGCTACAACTTGCAAGGAAGCACCAACTCCCTTCAATTTTCTGCAGGCACCAACCTACAGGAGGCTCCTACCTCAGTTCTGCAAGCTACAACTTGCAAGGAAGCACCAACTCCCTTCAATTTTCTGCAGGCACCAACCTACAGGAGGCTCCTACCTCAGTTAGCTACAATTGACATCTATCAAGCTACAACTTTGATAGGGAAGCTCCAACTTCCTTACTCTTTCAAAAGAATGTTTGCTGATTTACCTCAGATATCAGCTCTATTCTGTAGCATCTCTTTCTTCTGTTCTATTCTTAACCTTCTCTGCCTCACTCTTCTATACTCTGCATTCTCTATATTTACTCTCTCTAACCCATCTTATGCATATCCAGTTAATATTATTTATAGAATTCCTCACATGACTGTTTGAATTTCACAAAGAATTTGGAGTGAACAATCATGACTCTTTGGCTTCTATCTTCTCATTCTTTTTATCTGCTCATTCAATAAATATAACTGTAGGTGCTTATTTTAATATTACAATGGGATATTTTCTCTCTTCCGAAGACTTGCCAATGCATCACAAACAGTAAAAAATCAACTAAAACTTTTACATTCAAACCACAATGAGAACTCCAGCTCAACTCATTTAGTCTTTTGGCTTGCTGTGCATTTTTATTTTCTTTGACTGTGTCTGTCTTTTCTGTGACTGTGTTTTATCTCTTTTCAGCTCTGTTTTCTCTTATGTCCTCTGCTATGGTGTAAATGTTGCATATGTGTAACTATGCTTTTTATACCAGCTGACTATAAATCTGGACAAATTCCAACGCTCTATACATAGTAGGTGTCTTGTTGATGTGGCGAGTTCTGCAAGCGGAACATACGTTCATCACAATGGTTTTATATTAATAATCGCCCTCCCATTAAGCCGAGGCATATATATAACCCACGGACCACGCGGCATTTTTTAATACAATTGCAACAACTTTATGTTAACCATCGCCCTCCACCTTAAGCCTTTGGTCTTATATTACAATCCAATAAATCGAATCACAACCTCTAATATATGAAAGGGTCAGGCCCCACATCCGACGGCGGACAACACGTCGCAACAGCGATCGGCGGATCAAACAAAAAAAATGCGCAATGTAACATTTGCGATGTGCGATGTTGCGATGGTGCAATATTGCGATTTCGCAATGTTGCGATGGTGCAATGGTGCGATGGCGCGATGTTGCAATGTTGCGATGGTGTGATGGCGCGATGTTATGATGTTGCGATGGTGCGATGACGCGATGTTGCGATGTTGCGATGGTGCGATGGATACGATTAGGAAAGGGTCCCACCATATAAGGCTTTGTTACCTCTGTTTCTTTGTTTACAAAGCGCTCCATATAAATATATATGTATGCTTTGGACCTCTATGCATAAGGCGCAATATATGTAATGCGGTGCATATATACTCTAGCGTGGGTAACGATTCCCGGAATGAGATTTATATATATGTATACTTTGCTGCTCCAATCTTTAGTGTATCTTCCAGCAGGGGAGGTGATTCTTGGAATTTGTTTGTATATATATATATATGTATATATATATATATACTTGCCGCTTGGGGTTACAATTCCTGGAATATTTTTTATGGATATATACTTTGTCGAAATAGCGATTCTTGAAATTTTCTGCTCCGCCTCTGCCTCTGATAACAGATTTGCCTCTATATTCGCTACCTCTGCCTTTACTGCTGTGATAACGGCTCTGCCTCTGCCTCTGCTTCTGATAACAGTTTTTCCTCTATTATATTCGCTTCCTCTGCCTGTCTCCTTTACTTCCTTCATTTTCTTCTTTGTTGCCTCCATTGCCATGATAACAGCTCTGTCTATGTATTCGCTGCTTCATTTGCCTGTCTCTCTCTTTGCTGCCTCCTTTTCCATCAATGACAACATTTCCAACAGTCTCCCCCTTTGGCATTGATGGCAATATACTTCCTCTGTTTGCCTGATAGGATCCTTTCTCTTGCTGCTTCCTCTTCTTACTGTTGCTTGCTCTTCCTTCCCCTTTGACATCAATGGCAAAGGGTTAGAATTTTTTTTATTTTTTTTTTTTTAAATTTTTATTGAAGCTTCTATTCTCTGATGCTATGGTTTTTTTTTTTTTTTTATATTTCATGCATTTCCTAAAATTTCCTGACTTTGTACGCTGCTACTCCAAACTTTGGATTAGATACACATCGGGTTCACTATTCTTCTGCTGCACGACAGACCCTTTTGCCTTTTTGTTGATTCTTTTATGCTGAATGTATTATTGCCATAATCCCTTTGATCCTGAGGACCTGTTTTCATGCTTCCCTTGCTGGCTAATCTCCCCCTGGAGTGATATTTTTGTTTTTGTTCTCCCCTGAAATTGTGTTTTCTCTTTATATCAGAGAGTAGCATCTGCAGATACTACCCCTAGTTTATCTCTCAAATATTGAAATGGTTCTCTAGCAAGAGGTTTGGTAAATATATCTGTTGTCTATTCTTTTGTTGGTACATATTCCAGCTTTACTATCTTCTGAGCCACTTTTTCTCGGAGGAAATGATACTTGATTGGAATAGGTTTAGTTTTTGAGTGAAGTATAGGATTTTTAGATATACTTAGAGCACTTGTATTATCACATTTGATTGAGATAGGTTCATCAATGCTTACCTTCATGTCTTGAAGAGTTTGCTTCATCCACATGACTTGTGTACAACATGCTGCTACTGCTATATATTCTGCTTCAGCTGTAGACAGAGAGATGGATGTTCGTTTCTTGCTTAACCATGCCACCAGACTTTCTCCTAGATAGAAAGCACCTCCACTTGTACTTTTCCTGTCATCAACACAACCGGCCCAATCTGCATCTGTGTATGCTGTTAAAGTGAAGCTTTTGCCTTTGTGATACCAAAGTCCATACTGTGCTGTTCCTTGTAGATATCTGAGTATTCTTTCAGTCCAGTTGTGGCTTTCGGAGGCAACAGAAGATGTTATGAGCAATTTAATATATCTAAATTTGCAGAAAGGAAACTAATATCAAACTACACATTTCATAATACAATCCCTCACCATCAGTCCAGCTGTGGCTTTCGAAGGCAACTGAAGATGTTATGAGCAGTTTAATATATATAAATTTAACTACTGAAGCAAAACTAAATCAAACAAAGCAGTACTGAAATTAAACAGAAACTAAGAAAAGCAAATTAGCAGCAGAACAATGTTAATTCCATGTCATTAGTCAAAAAGTTATGCAAATGCCCGGGCTGCCTATCTATAACATGAAACAAGAACACTGATCAGTAATCAATAACATAAAACATGAAAGACAGAAGTGAAATGGAAAGCATGAAATTTTATAAACAGAGATGAAGCATATATACCATGAGAGATGCAATGTATAAACATATGAATGGATTATGGCACAATGAGCTTTAAATAAATAAAATAAGAACTATACAATAATGCACAGAACCTTGGCAAGTGCAGGGGCCCTCTACACTAGCCTTGGCAACAATCTTCAAGTGCGAATTACGTTGGAAAACAGAGTCTTCTTATATTGAAATTCAGTCATCACAGTGAGGTGGTATTACGACACTAAGGCAGCGTAATTACATTACAGAGCAGACAAATAAAAGATAACAGAGACTAACATCGAATAACTCCTATGCGTATGCAAACGCGTTATTTATAACTGAAGGTAATGTAACTGATTTCCTAAAGTTTATGCTGATACAAAACATGTAGACCATTACGTCCACGGATCTAGGATCATGGCCGTATTGCAAAGTAAATCTATGAGGAGTGGATGTTTGAATTCGGCTATGGAGCCATGTACATATGTCGACTTGTCCTCCACAACTCAGAAACGGCCATATGAACCTTCACGTGACACGAAACAGAGTCCTGTCACCGTGAGACTCTATGGTTGACTTCCATGTGGATGCCTTTGACCGTATCTTCTTTAGATGAGTTTGCTCGAGCCAATAGGACACGAACCATGTCCACATCATTTCTGACTTGCCCATGTGGCTCATTTTCCCTGTAGACACCTGTAACATAGAGTTTCACAAAATGGTTGCGGAAAGTTGCAGCAGCTGCGGAAAGTGGCAAGATTCCGCAGCTAAATGAACAAAATCTAAATCAAACAGCAGACACAAAAATATAGTTAAAAACCATGTTAGATGCTCTTTTGCAATTAACATACAATTATATTGACAACTTGGGAGGTTCAGGTGAGTGAAAAAGGTATAGAAAAGTGTATGGAAAAGATGCAGAATTGAGACTCAACATACCCCCACTGTGAAGGTGTTGCATGTCCTCATGCAACCAAAATTTTGATATTCCTTCCTTATTTCATATGCCTTGACACTTCAACCAGCACATCCAAACCTCTCCTCCTCTTCCTTGGTGCTGCCAACATTCTGGGTTTCTTCATTAAGCACCTAAATTTGATATTAACCAGTGCTCTGCTTAACTTCTGGAATTTCCTTTTCAATTTCTTGTTCTTCTTCTGCCATATTCCCAGATGTAGCATGGTATTATCATGAATGATTTTGTCCAGTTTGCCTTGTTCCTTCAATGTCTCATTTTCATTTTTGATGTGTCTATTTAAAAGCTCTAGCTCAAAGATTTCCTGTTTTAGTGATTGGACTAAATCATCCTGTACTGTATGAGGCTAAATGGACGAAGTACTGGGACCTGTAGCTGCCTTTTCCAAAGATTCTATATAGTCATATACTTCCTGCTGCTTGGGGTCTATTTTAGGTATCATTTTTATTGGGTTGTCCCCAAAATGCCGTGAAGGAGAGTTATCCTCAAAATCTGGCTGAGAAGGGCTCACATCGACATCTTGTTGAGAATGGGATGGACTATGTTCAATGTCTGACTGAGAATGAAATGAACTAGGTTCACTAACTGACTGAGATGGACTATGGTCAGTTGGGGACTGTTCAGATGTTTCCTCTCCCAAATCAATGAAATGAGGACTCTTTATTTGCATTTTCCTCAATTTCCCCTTAAGTCTGCTGCTTCTTCTCACACGTTGTGGTGCAATATCCTTTTGTTTTTGTTTTCCTTTCTCTGTCTTCTTGGACATAGAGGACTGTTTTTGAAGATAAATTAATCTTTCAGATAACACTTGGTGATCTTCTTCTTCGGAAGAAGGGGTTTGATGTATAGCCTCAATAGTTTTTCTCTCTTTTGGTGTTATTGGCTTCTTACCCTTGATTTCTTTCTTCTTCTTCTTTGACAGTCTCTCTTCCCTATCAGTTCTTTTAATTGTAGTAGTAGGAGTATTTTGGATTTCATCAATTGTTCTTTTTCTCCTACTTCTTCTTGTTGTGCTACCTTCAAGAATTTCTTGAGTAGGAGTAATTTGAGTTTCATCATTTATTCTTTTTCTTCTACTCCTTCTTGGTGTACTACCTTCAGGAATTTCCTGAGGTTCCTCAAAGAAATTTCTAACCATAAATTGTTCCCATGTGTCTTTCTTTTCCTTTAACTCCTTTTCAATCAAAATTTTTACAAGACCGTGGTGATATATATGTGGTTCTACATCTCCTAAATGTTTCTGAACAGTCATGGACATTTTCTTCAAACTATTGAATAGAAAATATGGGAGATTGAGAGTTTGATTATCTAGAAAATTCATCAGTAACCTGGTATGGTACATGTACATGGACCCAAAACGGCCTTCACATGTAATGAATTTTTGAACAACTAGCAGCAAAGTAGCCCATTCCTCTTTCAATTCATGAACAGGAATTCCTCTTTTAAAAACAGTTATGTCCATAGCTTGGTTTCGTAATATTGTTCTCCAAGCTTCATCACTGATGCTTTTATTCTTAAACCAACACTCACCCTCTTGAAGAAGTTCCGTGGCCGTTGCTATAGATGCTTCATTGACTGGAAACTTAAGGTCTCCAACTTCTACTTCCAAGCCATTGAACGACCTTGCGAATGCCTTTGTCACTTCGTTATGATAACCTCTGAATTTCTGGATAAACCGCAGCCAATTTTCTTTCTTCAATATATCCCTTAATTGTGGATATCCCTCCATAAACTTAGGTCCTTTCGGTTCTGCTCTTAGCAACTTACCCATTTTTCTTTCTGCTCTTCAAAGACTTGCCTGCGTGAGGGTTCAATGGAAATAGAACGGCTGAATGCACAGAGATGAGCACAATGACTGTGGGTAAATGTCATAGAGTGGGTATATAGTCTATAGCATAATAGAGAATGAAATGGAGTGAACAAAACAAAGAGGGGTTTTCGTGAGCACAACAGAGATACGGCTGTGAGGTTAACAGAGTATAACACATCCGGCAGTGTTTTGAACTTTGGTGGCTGCACAATAAATATGAGCACGTTTAAACAACGGCTATGGGTTTATGCGGCTGTAAGAGTCCGTGGTCAAATCAAATACGTCTCATTGTCACCGGTGGAATATTGGAACATGAGTGAAAATTGGGGGTTTAATGATGGAATCGTTTGAGAATGAATGCGAGAGGATAATATGGAGATCGTGAAAGGTTACGAAATTGTCAATATAATCATTGCACATAATGGATAGAGCTCATGGTTCATAACTATATAAAAATGTGTTTTTCAATGCTATTTGAAATAAATTTTATTCATACCTTTGGAATATTTTGCCTTTTCCTTGGTCTTCAACTAATTGTTCTTCATTGGTGTCTTGAATGCTCCATGTCTTCATTTTTTATCCTCTCACCTGCATTTTATTTCATGATTATGGAAATAACATCTGACTGTACATTCTTTTGAAAACAGAGTTATAGCTATGGAATCTGCTTCTGGCTACGGAAACTGGAGTCAGCTGCGAAAACAGATGTCAGCTGCGGAAACTGACACAGCTATTATTTGGATGAATGGAAATGAACAGATGACAAATGACCAGATGGAAATGGTCATGAAAAAGAATTTTATTGATGAAATGGATGGAATGAAGTGGAATGGAGTGAAATGAAGTGAAATGAAATGGAATGAAGTGGAATGGAATGGAGTGGGTGGTTACAAAACTTGTGAAATGAAAGAGAAATTTTTTTTTGGAAAATATAGTGTCAGGTGTTCCTGATTTTCACCCTATATTTTTTGTATAAGACTGCCAATCAGTGATTGGTTTTCAGGCTTATACAATTTTATTTTATTTTATTTTATTTTATTTTTTATTTTTTATATTTTTTATTTTTTTTTTTTAAACTGAAAAGAACAAAAGCTAGGTTGGTAGAGAAGAAGAATTCTTTTGTACCATCCTGATTGCAGAACTTTCTTGAAACATTTTGACAAAATCCTCTTTTGAGAGTGGCTTATGATAAACTTTCAATCTATGGCCATTCACAATAAGAGGAGTTTGAAACTCATCAATGGTCTTGATTCTTACTACTCCATTGCTAAAGATCTTGTCAATCTCATATGGCCCAAGCCAATGAGTCTGAAATTTTCCTTGAAAATCTTTAAACTTGGAATCAAATAACAATGCCCAATCTCCTTCTTGAAACTTCTTCTCTTTGATGTACTTGTCATGCCATTTAGCTCTTTGATATTGAACTAGATTAGTTCTTAAAATTGCCTCTTGTCTGATCTCATCTAGCTCATTCAACTGCTCCATTCTATGCTTTTGGGCTTCTGATAAGTCCACCCCAACTGAACTGCTATCTTGAAGGTCTTGACTTGGAACTCAATGGGGAGCAAGACTTCTTTCCCATAAACAAGTTCATAGGGAGAATGTCCTGTTGTATTTCTCCATGTAGTTCTGTAGGCCCACAAGGCTTCAGGAAGCCTTTCTGCCCAATCTCTTCTATGTATATGAACACTTTTGGTGATGATACTTTCAAGAACTTTATTTGTGGACTCCACTTGACCATTTTCTTGCGGATGGTAAGGAGTAGATCTTCTGTGCTTGATTTTTTATTCTTCCATCAACTTCTCCACCAAATTGGATGTGAATTGGCTCCCCTGATTTGTCACAATTTCTCTTGGAACACCAAAGCGAGTAAAAATATCCTCATAAAGAAAATGAACAACTGAATTTTCAGTAGAAGATACTAATGCTTTGGCTTCTACCCATTTAGTAACATAATCAGTACAAACCAATATATACTTCTTTTATTTAGATGGTGGATTAATAGGTCCAGTGAAATCTAAAGCCCATTTTTCAAAGGGTTCAATGAATACCTGTGTTTGCAATGGCATTTCATTTGAAAGGTTAGGTTTCCCTACTCTTTGGCAGCTGTCACACCTTTTGACATATTGTTTTGCATCTTTGAAGAGGGAAGGCCAATAATATCCTAAAGAGAGGATTTTATAGGCCGTCCTTTTGTCTGCAAAGTGTCCGCCGCATGGCTCATCATGACATGCCTTAAGAATATCAGGCATTTCATCTTCCCTAACACATCTTTTGATCACAAGATCTGGCCCTGTTTTAAACAATTCGTTAGAAATCCATGAATATTTTGAACTCTCCTGAATAATCTTTCGTTTTTCTCTTGGAAATAAATGTGAAGGTAGTTTCCCCGTAACCAAATAGTTAGCAATATCTGCATACCAAGGGGTCTTAATAGTTACTGCAAACAAATATTCATCAGGAAACTTATCTTCTACAGGAGAATCTTCTTTAGTATTCTCAATCCTAGATAAGAAATCAGCTACTGTATTCTGTTTTCCTGGTCTATCCAACACAGTAATATTGAATTCTTGCAAAAGTAAAAGCCATCTTGTCACTCTGCCATTAGTAACAGGTTTGTTCATTAAATATCTAATTTCAGAATGGTCAGTATGAATAAAAGTTTCATAGCCTGTTATGTAATGTCTAAACTTATTAATTGCATGAACAACAGCTAAAAACTCTTTTTCAGTCACAGTATAGTTCAACTCTGTGGGAGTCAAATTTTTACCGGTATAATAAATGGCATAAGGAACTAAATATTTTTGACCCAACACAGCTCCTAGAGCTGTATCTGAAGCATCCATAGAAATATGGAAAGGGAGTTTCCAATTTGGTCCTCTCAAGATAGGTGCTTCAGATATTCTTGTTTTCAAAGTTTCAAAAGCTTATTGACAATCAGGATCCCATTTGAATTCACAATCTTTTGTAAGCAATTTGAAGAGTGGAGATGCTATTTTAGTGAAGTTTTCTATAAATCTTCTATAGTAACCAGTAAATCCTAGAAAAATTCTAACATCTCTTTGACAATTTGGAATAGGCAACTTGGAGATGACTTCAAATTTTGATCTATCAACCTTAATCCCATCACCTGAAATATGATGTCCTAAAACAATCCCTTCAGTAAACATCATAAAGCATTTTTCATGGCTTAATGAAAGGTTTGTTTCTTTACATCTTATAAGAACTTTTTCCAAATTTTCTAATGCCTCTTCAAATGAATTACCATAAACTGTAAAATCATCCATATAAACCTCTACACAATCATGGATTAGATCAGAAAAAATTCCTAGTACTGCTCTTTGGAATGTTGCAGGTGCATTACATAACCCAAAAGGAAGTACTCGGTAGGCAAAAGTTCCCCATGGACAAGTAAATGTGGTCTTATCTTGATCTTCAAGTGCTACCTGAATTTGATTATAGCCACTAAAGCCATCCAAAAATGAAAAGTACTTTTTACCTGCTAATGTGTCTAATACCTAATCGATAAAAGGCAAAGGAAAGTGATCCTTCAAATTTGCTTTGTTCAATTCCCTGTAATCAATGCATACCCTCCATTTACCATTATTTTTAGGTACTATAACCAAAGGAGAAACCCATCGACTATCTAAAATTGGATAAATGATGTTTACATTGAGAATTTTTTGGAGCTCTTCTTTCACTATCTCCCTAAGATTTGGATTCATCCTTCTTTGAGGTTGTTTGATTGGTCTATTGTTCTCCTCAATATAGATGTGATGGATGAAAGTCTTAGGATCAATACCTTTCATGTCAGTATACTCTCATGCAAATGCAGTAGAATGTTTTCGCAAGATTTTGGTTAGTTCTTCTTGTTGTGACTCTTCCAAATGTTTGTTGATATTCAGTGTTTTTCCTGGAAAAATCTCAATGGTAGAACTACCAAACTCTTCCATAGAGTAAAGAGACATTTGTCTTGATGATAAATATTCTATGTCAGATTCCAACTGAAATTGTGTGGGGTCATATTCTGAAGATGTCTCAAATTTTTCTAATGTGTTCAGAATTTGACTATCCTCACTGATTTCAGAAATGGTAAAGACAGGTTGTATAGTGTCCTCATCATCAACCCATTCATTGTCTCCTACTTCTGTGATTGCTCTTGCTGGAGGATACAAATTGAATTTCTTTGTCGAATTACCATTAGAAATATACATGTCCCCAGATCTACAACTAATAAAAGCATCAGTTGTGGCTAGCCAAGGTATTCCTAAGATAAGTGGGTGCCCTCCTAGATTACTCTTGGGAGTCAAAATCATAAAATCTACTGGATATTCCCAAGAATCTAAGGAGACTGAAATATCTTCTAATACACCATCTGGTTTAATAATTGATCGATCTGCAAGTTGCAATAGAGTAGGTGTAAAAAGAAGGTTAGGAAGTTTTAGCTGGTCCATAGTCCGTCTACTCATAATGTTGATAGCAGCGCCTAAGTCAATCAATGTGTTTGGAATTTCTATCCCATTTATATGTGTCTTGACAATTGGACTTCCTGGATCTACATACTTCTGCATGGTAATTTTTCCCATCATAATATCCGCAATCTTTCCTACCAGGTGGATTCTTCTTGTGTCTTTTAGTTTCCTTCCTGGTCTTTTGAAACTCAACTCCTTTATTGTTTTTGCTAGAATAGGAATCTCTCGAATGGCTTGTAACAAGGGAATCTTGATACAAACATTCTTCAATTCATCTAGAAAGTCATAGTTAGGCAACAAGATTTTTTTTTCCACCCCCTTGTCAATTTGTAGTCTTTCAAGAAAAGGAGGTGTAGATGAAGATGCAGGTTGCTCAACTATAGGAGTTGTGGGTGTTAACTTTTCTTTTTCTTTTTGAATGTTTGAATTTTGAAGAGATGCTTCCTCAGAACCCTCATTGATTTTAAGAGAGTCCTCCTCAGAGGTATCTTGTTCTTGAATATCTATATAAGGTTTTTCTAAAACTCTACCAGATCTGAGTTGTACATCATTGAGAGGAACAATCATATAGGTAGGAAATTGTTGTCCTTCTACCATGTAAGTATTCTGAGGATTCTTATTGTTAGGATTTGGCAATGGCTGAGCCGGAAGTTGATTTGTCTTTTGTTGGTATGGGAGCATGAGTTGAGGATTTGGATTTTGTTGAGAAGGTTGTTGTTGTGGAAATGGCAATGAAAGTTGTGGGTTTGGGTTTGGAAGTTGTGGAGCTTGTTGATTTTGAAAAGATGGAGGATATTGATAAAATTGAGCAAATATCCCATAAGGATTTTGCATCTCTTGTACCCATGGTTGATATGGATTCTGATGTTGGGGCCAAGGTTGTTGCCAAGGATTTCAATTTGGTGAGGTTTGAAAATTCATAGGGTTGTTAAACCCTTGAGTTTTTTGTCCCTGCCAAGGTCTCCTTGCAACAAAACAGAGAGATTCTACTGAATTTGGGTCTTCTTGAAAGACAGCTTTGAGTCCAGGAATTGAAGGACAATCCTTGATCTCATGATTCTCTGAGAAAATCATACATGTTTCTAAAACTTTTGCATCCAAGGGACATTCCCTTAAAGCATGTTTCTTCCTACATTTCGGACAAAAGATGGCTAAAGCATCTGTTTCTGCTTTCTGCTTGTTTTGGATTTTAAGGGTGTCTAGTTGTTCACTAAGGCTCCCTAAGATATCAGTTTTTAACTCATCAAGCATATTACCAATCTCTGCCCTACTTACTGATCCAGTTGCAGATTTGTTAGCCCTAATAAGAGAAGGATCCCTAGGCCCTTTTCCTATTTTAGATTTTCCTCTTGAGAGATGGACACATAGTTCTGTTATGTCACGAAGTGGAAGTTGAGAAATATCTCCTTTCCCCATCATGTTTAAAATATCTATCCATTCATATATAATGGCTTTTAATATGAGGGCTTTCAAGGTTTCATCATCTAAGTTGCTCATCTTTGCTCTTTTCAAGTTGTATTGAAATCTTTCAAGTAAATCTTCCAAGTTTTCATCTTCTTTTGCATCATTTTGAATACCTCATCCTTGTGATTGGTGGGCATACAATAGTCCAAGTATCTATCCAAAAATGTTTGTTTCATATCATTCCAAGTCCTAATAGATTGAGTAGCTAATCCCATGAACCATTTCAAAGCAACTCCCTTCAATGTTGAAGGAAACAGTTTGAGTTTTTGAGAGTCTTCCATATAGTCATAAGTTCGGCACACAACTTCAAACTCAAACAGAAATGTTTTAGGATCCTCACTTCGCAATCCATAAAAGTTAGGGAGGACAGATGGTGAGATATTTTTCATCGTTGTATGAGTTTCCTCATCAACTATAGGGAATCCAAACAAGTTGTCTCATTCCCTATTTCTACCATTATTTCCTTCACCATTGTTGTCTCCATTGTTTCCTTCTCTTCTACCTCTACCTCTACCTCCATCTATTACTTCCTCTGCCATGATAGTTTCTTTAGAGTCCTTAAAGTCCTCTAGTTCTTCTACCAAGGGAGGATGAGAGAGAGTCTCTTTGTTTTCTAAATGGGATTTAGTAGGTGGTATAGGAGAATCCTCTAATTCAACTGCTCCTTGAATTCCAAAAATCCTAAGGCTAGGGGTAGATGGTGGTGAATCTGGTCTAAGCCTTGAAGAAGATGGAGTTGTGAAAATCGAACTCTTAGCTTTAGCTATAAACCTTCCCCTAGAATCTCTTGCTCTATGCATGTCATTTTTTTATTTTTTATTTTTTTAAAAGTTGGGCTAATAATTCTCTTTCTGATCTTCCAAATCACACTAGGTGCAAGAAGAGATCATACTTAAGAAATTACTGAACCAATAACTCTCTTTTCTGATCCTCCAGATCACACTAGGTGCAAGAGGAGAGCATACTTCAAGAAGTTATCAAGTTTTTCCCTTCTTTTATTATTTTGTGTTTTTTTTTTTAAGAAATTGGCTACCTAGTTACACTTCCCCGGCAACGGCGCCAAAATTTTTGGTCAATTTAGTGTGTCCTAAATTGCTGCATTTAATTTGTCAATCCGGGATTCGTAAGCTGATGAAGTGCGACGCACTATATGTGCAAGATAACCTATTTCTTAACTTTTTGTCGTTTTTGGTTTTCTAAGGTGAAATGGAAATTCTAAAATGAAAACAAGTATGGTTATGTTTGTTCAAGGAAATGATATCCTCTATAATGATTTACCAACTTGAAACTGAAAAAGAAATTTGAAACATACAATGACAAAACTTGAAAGAAAATGGAAAATGTGCTGCTGAAATGAAAAGGTGATGCTAGTCTAATAAATCAAAACAGTGAACTAGTGAGCATGAAACCAAACTATTCTTGCTGCTATCTAAACACAAAAGAAACTATGCTGAAAGAAATCCAAAAGTTGCAATAAAGTAAATCTAAATCAAATTACATCAACTTGTCTTCTGATCCCTCATCATTAGTCCAGCTATGATTTTCGGAAGTAACCATAAACAACTTGAGTAACTGATATCTAACTTGCAGAAAGTAAACTAATATAAAACCATACATTCATAATTCAATCCCTCACCATCAGTCCAGCTGTGGCTTTCGGAGGTAACTGAAGATGTCATGCACAATTTAATATTTCTAACTTGCAGAAAGGAAAATAATACCAAACTACACATTTCATAATACAATCCCTCACCATCAGTCCAGCTGTGGCTTTCGGAGGCAACTGAAGATGTTATGAGAAGTTTAATATATCTAAATTTGCAGAAAGGAAACTAATACCAAACTACACATTTCATAATACAATCCCTCACCATCAGTCCAGCTGTGGCTTTCGGAGGCAACTGAAGATGTTATGAGCAGTTTAATATATCTAAATTTGCATAAATGAAACTAATACCAAACTACACATTTCATAATACAATCCCTCACCATCAGTCCAGCTGTGGCTTTCGGAGGCAACTGAAGATGTTATGAGCAGTTTAATATATCTAAATTTAACTACTGAAGCAAATAAGAAAAACTGAATTAAACAAAGCAATACTAAAATTAAACAGAAACTAAGAAAAACAAATTAGCAGCAGAACAATGTTAATTCCATGTCATTAGTCAAAAAGTTATGCAAATGCCCGGGTTGCCTATCTATAACCTGAAACAAGAACACTGATCAGTAATTAATAACATAAAACATGAAACACTGAAGTGAAATGAAAAACATGAAATTTTATAAACAGAAATGAAGCATATATACTTATGAAAGATGCAATGTATAAACATGTGAATGGATTATGGCACAATGAGCTTTAAAGAAATAAAATAAAAACTATACAATAATGCACAGAACCCTGGCAAGTGCAGGGGCCCTCTACACCAGCCTTGGCAATAATCTTCAAGTACGAATTATGTTGGAAAACAGAGTCTTCTTATATTAAAATGCAGTCATCACAGTGAGGTGGTATTACGGCACTAAGGCAGCGTAATTACATTACAGAGCAGACAAATAAAAGATAACAGAGACTAACATCGAATAACTCCTATGCATATGCAAACGCGTTATTTATAACTAAAGGTAATGTAACTGATTTCCTAAAGTTTATGCCGATACAAAACACGTAGACCATTACGTCCACGGATCTAGGATCATGGCCGTATTGCAAATTAAATCTATGAGGAGTGGATGTTTGAATTCGGCTATGGAGCCATGTACGGATGTCGACTTATCCTCCGCAACTCAAAAATGGCCATATGAACCTTCACGTGACACGAAACAGAGTCCTGTCACCGTGAGACTCTATGGTTGACTTCCATGTGGACGCCTTTGACCGCGGCTTCTTTAGATGAGTTTGGTGCTCGGACCCATGTCACCTAACCATGTCCACATCATTTCTGACTTGCCCATGTGGCTCGATTTGCCTGAAGACACCTGCAACATAGACTTTCACAAAATGGCTGCGGAAAGTTGCAGCAGCTGCGGAAAGTGGAAAGATTTCGCAGCTAAATGAGCAAAAATCTAAATCAAACAACAGACAAAAAACATAGTTAAAAACCATTTTAGATGCTCTTTTACAATTAATATGCAATGATATTGACAACTTAGAAGGTTCAGGTGAATGAAAAAGGTCTAGAAAGGTGTATAGAAAAGATGCAGATTTGAGACTCAACAAGTCGGTTACACAAACAATTGACACAAAAGCCATCGTAATAGTTGGTGTCTCCGGGGAGGGAAAATGGGTTGACGCCATCCATGGCTATGCTGAGTCAGACTTTGTACTTCATCCTTGAATTTTTCAAGCCATGTATTCTCTATATGCTTCATGGCTATTGAATCAGTTGGGATTCACATAACTCCTACCTCACTTATGTGTGAGGTATGCTATCTGTGCAACATAACTAATTCTTTGCAACATAAGAGCCTTTGAATCATTGAGATTATAGGCATGTGCCTCAATATCTTAAAAGGAGGACCACGTGATTTAACCTTCTTTTTTTATTTATCATACCTATCATGCCCACATTCTAGACATATCTCTTTGTTTTCATATTATCCTCTATATAGAATACAATCATTTGGAAATGCATGATATGATATGTATTGAACACCCAACATTTTCAACAATTTCTTTGCCTCTTCGCAGCTACTGGGCAAGACATTATCACTCCAAAGAACCTTATATTTAAATAACCTATAGTTGGTGATCATGGAAAATATTAAATGTACATTAATGCCGATATAATTATTAACAGTCATAAAATTGACCATTTTTAATGTTCATTGTGTGATTATATTTCTCAAATTTATATAAGGGAGGACTTTATGGTAACTTACCTCAAAATTTCCAAGAAACATGCATTTGACAAGCCAAAATTTTCTTTCAAGTTGTATAGCAACATCGTGTTGTTTCGGGAAATAACTCCCTAGAGGTCGTTGGGTTAGAAACCTCCACAGATCGAAGCATACTATTCAAGAAGGACTCACACAACCAAACTTGTACGCTAAAAACTAGATATTATCCATTGTAGAACTCACCTATAGATCCTACGTTTGATGTAGATCCCGCGGGGTCCAAACCCCCAGCAACTCTTCTTCCTCTTCAACCTAAAAATCAAGAAGAAGCGTGCACGGAAATCTAGTTGTACATCATATATCTTTCCTGAATGTCAGTATAATCCATGTGAAACATCATATAAACAATAATAAATGTTTAATTAACAGTATTTTCACATATATAAGAAGATATTAACACGTGAATTCAGAAACAAGATGGTTCTTCTTCATTACGAACAACATGTACAATAATAGAAAGGTGGAGAGATCACCTGAATCCTTCCACGATCTTCGAAAAGACCGTCATCTGGATCTGTCCAGCCCTTGCCTCACTAGGATTCTTCCAAGACTTGTGCACACGAGATGACATATAAGCTGATGAATATCTCCAGGAAACAAGGGTTTCCTATAAATACCTGGGAAGTGCAGGAGGCACGGGAAATTAGACTTGTATTGGGCTCCAACAGAGTATAATCTCTATAATTTTTCCCTCCCCCTTAGGCCATGCATATGAGGGGCTTTTATACTCCCTCAAAGTAGTTTCAATCAGTTGGAAACAGTTGGCCACGGGCTGGGGTGGTTGAATTACGGGAATAACCATCAACCCAACTTCGAAAATAGGGTTTTTTTATATATATTTTAATGATTTTAATGGAATAAGCAGAAAAGTATATCTGGACTCGCGTATACACACGGAAAAGTCTGGGCATAGCCGCGTATGGGTTTTGAAACACTGTTTTTATGAACTTTTATTCAAGTCTGTGGGAAAGGGTGCCCAAGGCCAAAGAGACAATCATGAATCACATGAGTGTGAAAAATGATGCTATAACAGATGCCCCCTAATATATGAGGTCAGAAGGGGTACATGATGGCCGAAATGTATTATGTGCATAGAAAGAACTTCATGAGGACAAAAGAGGACTTCACCAGATTTCAGCCTGCCAAAAACCAATGAAAGAAAACAAAGAGTCAGCTCATGTCTGAGGTGGGCATACCCATGCTCAGTCAAAAATATATCCATATAGAAAGTACAGAATATCTCTGAATCATCCAGCAATGCCTCTACAAGTCGGAATCAATGTCCAAGTCTCACATATAGAAAACCATCAATGATGTCAAAATGATGTCTCGCATCACATAAGTAACCGAATCTCCATGTACCAAATCATAAAGGGGTGACCACATGGTAAATAATAACCTAGATAACATATAGGATGCCATTGCATCAGACATCTTACAATATATAAGGTACTACTCATCGTTAAAACATGACCTGTCAAAAGTTTATCGCACCATGCATCCGAGGTCTTCACCACGATCTCATGGCACGACATTCCTACAAACAGGGAATAATAAATGAGCTGAAGTCGACCATGTGAGAAATTGTTTGATTACCGGTCAATAATGTATGCCTTTAACAAACGCGAGACAACCCACCGATAACGAAAATGAGTGTCAAGGTGCCCCAGTACAATCTAACAAGTGCGAATAAATGAGTTGAAGTCAAACACTTGGAATAATCTAACAATCAGGAGGCAATGATGAATCCCCACTGTCGATAGCGAAGAGTCTGCCACTAATGACTGCAAACCCTAAGGTACTGACAAAATACTCTAGACCTTATTCCCAGAGCAATGAGTCAGAGTCGATGGGAAAATATCTGCTGGAAGGAAGGTGATAAGGCTCCCACATCAGCCCAACGCGAGTGTAACCCTGAGGCCAAGATTTGGAATCTGATGAAGCAAAGTGAAGGAACCAAATCAAGTATGTTTCCTCCGACATGCATAAGATGGAGCCAAGTAAGACCAAGAACTCCCTAAAACCAACCAATAATGAAAGCTGACACAGATGCAAGATATCCACCGATAGGGTCAAATGGAAATCAAGGTACCGCACGAATCCCAAGTGTGATAATGTATGCTGACGTCGAACATAGGGGAAACCACTTAGTCAAAGACCCATAATGATGATAAAATGCTGAGCACAAGGTCACCTATCAATGACAGAAATAGGGCTAGGGTGTGGCTCTAGGTTTACTCTCAGAGCAATATGTCGTAGTCGATGAGAGACAAACCCACCAGCAAGAAGTCACGGACCTCTCAACCAAGACGATAAGAACAAAACATCTCAAGGAGAGAAGCCAGATACTCATAAGACCAAAGAAGGCCGACTGAATAATAAGTCAAGAGACACTACAGAATGGCCGACTCTGGTTGAACTTCCCTTGAACAAAAGCATGACTCGTGATGACCATGGCAGTAAATAATGACATTGTATAAGTCTGTTATGCAAGAGGCAAAAACAAACTCTTCATATGATTGGAAGAGATAACCAACCGGGGGAGGACTGACCAGTGAAACAAGGAAAAAGTTGAACCTAGGTCAAACTAAAACCATCCCAACTGAAGGAAATATATAACTATATATGCTTTTTTCAAGGGCGACAAACTGATACTGTACTGCCATCAAATTATGAAGTAACATCCCGTTCCTGCTCTTTTTGTCATATTCAATTTTTTTTGTCTTTTTCATATAATAAGCTTGAAAAAGAATAAAATAATGCTATGGTACAGTGGATAGAATGAGTATCAAGAAACATATGCACTATTTCCTGGGATAGGAACGATCCTATGCTCAATGCAAGGTGGCAGAAACTGGTAAGTGATACTCAAAGGAATGTTCCATCCACGGGTAAAAAGGGTGTCAAGTTGCGATAGCTAAATGCATATAAGGGTTAACTTGTATAGACAGTCAAGGTCAAAAGATGGCTTAAACATCGATTCCAACTGAAGCCGACTGAAGGCCAGGATAGACAAGTAGCCAACATGCAATGCAATAATACAACTCAACGACACCAGGGAGCCTCTAGGGTAATAGCCAGAAAAAATGATAGTGCAGAAGAAGAAGAATGAGGCTTCAACACATACGTCATGGCGGGACTAAAGAGGACTCCCGAGCCTACATGAAACGTAGCATGGGCAACAAGTGCTAGCGAGGAACTAACTAGGAAGCCCATGTAAAGGAAGGCTATACCACCAAGTCATGATTAAATAATCAGCGAGTGAAATGGGTGAAATACTCATGACCTAATGGGATCGACCCTATGGCAAGTGATCAGAATGGAGGCTAGTATGCAAAAAGCAACGGAAAATGGATTTCCTAACCTATATGCCAGTGAAGATCATATACCTGCCATGACAGGTCAGCAGTCATGGATCAAAAAAACCGGAAAAATCTCAACTTCATCAAAATGTACCTGAAAATATACCAATCTTGACACTTACAAGAATCCAGATTATGTAGCTTAAGATAGACTGAAAAAATATGCATAACAATTTTTTGCAAAAATTTTCAATTTTTCGGCATAAATACACATGTTACCTCATATTTGGTTCATTGTTACTTGCTGATTTGGGAAAAAAAGCTCTGGAGAAAAACCCTCTTTCGTCAAAACATGAGTAATCAGTGGTTAAACTTCGCCGAATCAGTCAAGTAAGCTCTTAATCCATCATTATTATCAATTTTGTCCATTAATAAAGTTAAAATTTGGAAATTTCACCGTAAAAAACATTTGTTTTGATTTAGGGCTCTGCGCATACGTGGGTTCGTATGGACCAAACTGCGTATGATACACGACTATCTATAGGGTAAGTCGTGTATGCGTAGTTCGTGATGTAAAAAATGCATCTAATGAACAAATAAATGAATTTTTTTAGGATGACCATTACTTGGAGGGAATGTGAGCATAGTGCAATTGATAATGAAGTGATGCAAGATCAACAATCGCTCGACGTCCTCCGAAATTGCGGATTGCTAAAATTCTTCAAAATGCCAAACATGAAAAGTAACGTCCGGTTGCTTGAAATGCTGGTAAATTACTGGGAACTGGAGGAATATTGCTTCGTGATAGACCAAATGCCTATACACATAGAGGTGGAAGAAATCTACTTCATTACTGGACTCTCACGAAGGGGAGCCCCAGTAGATTTTCACGACAAGCCTTTGGGAGGGCTTACGGTGGATGACTATGTCCACGTCTATTATGTAGAGGGGTACAAAAAAGTAGGGACTTAGATTGCTATAAAATATTTGAGAGATTTGCACATGAAGATTCTCCTATTTACCATTAGCAGGGTAGTAGGATCTGCTTCCTTGCATCAGGCATCCAGGACCCAAATGAGCATAGATGTGGAATGCCTAGTTCACTTGTATGATTGGTGTATATCTCTGTTAATCAACATGAAGCAACAACTGACCTCCATCCGTAAAGCGAAAAAAAAAAATTTCAGGTATGGAACCATTTTGATAACATTCTTCTTTGAGAAGATTCCTGGGCTTCGACCCAAAGTGATCTCCTCCATCAACAGCCCAAGAGACCCAAGAATTTCCCGATGGGCTGATCTGATGAAGAGACTGGGGGGAAGTGAAGTTCCCCGAACCACCTGGGATGGCGAGTTCTTCCAATGGTGGGAGGAACAAGTCATCACAGTGGAGGAATACCCCTATTCCAGGATGGATTTCCGCGGTGATCCAAACCTCGTCCTTCCACCTGGCGTGGCATGGGGTGCAATCAGTGAGATTGCAATTTTTTAATTATATGATTTTTTGATGATTTTTTCAATATATGTGAAAAAATGTGAAAACAAAAACATGTTTTTTGATTGGATTCAAAATGACTTACAATATTATGATGACCATGATACAGATATTGGACCAGTCCATCTTGAGGGCTACCCACGGCACAAGCGCCGCAGAGGTGAGGCAAATACTGAAGACCCAGGCAAGACCCTCCATGCTATTCAGAGGAACTTGGAGGGTTTGACTCGCCAAGTGCCTATGGCTGCTGTGGAAGATCTACCTGAGGCTATCCAGAGATGGGTAGTGGGAGTACCACATGACTGGGTGTGATTATTCCGCCGTGTCACTACTACCATCGTGTTCTATAAGAACACAAATATTGGGCAGGGGCCACAAGAGTAGATAGACATGATTATCGACTGCAGATATTTGATATCAACATGATCTGGCATGTTTCATTTTGTATGACATGGATCCAAAATTTTGTATAGTTTTTGAACACTTTATGATATATATATACAACGGTTTTATGATGCGATGTGACAAATGTATAAAAAATGCATGATGTTTTTGATGATTAAATTGAATGATTAATATGCCTAATGACCGCTTATCCAATTGTTTATACGAGGAATATGAATGAATGTTAAAAACTGAAATGATCATTGTAACAAACGTACCCTAAAAAACAACCGAAGTAAGAATGGAGCTCGAACCCG
>CM076570.1:1550288736-1550354696 GCA_034641835.2 Pinus albicaulis
CTCTACTATCAATAACTTTTATCTTTATTTTTTTTAATTAAATTTACCAATTTTCAATATAATTAAAATTCTTCACAATACAAATTCCATAATTTTAATTTTTTTATAAATTTTATATTATAAATATACTAAATAAATTTATTAAAGGTTATACTTATACTTACATAAGGTTAAAATATGATATTAATAACATAATTATAAAATTAATATTTTAAATTTAATTATGTGAAAGATTCAAGTGGTCTGTCGAACTAGTTGTTTGCTTAATTTATTGGGTTCAAGTCATCAAAGTCTTAATTCCTTGCGTTGAACTACTTGTATTTAAAAATATATCTATTAAAGTGATATGAATTTATATTTAGTTTTAATTTAAACTTTAAAAGTGTTTTTTTTCTATGATTTGCTTTTTATTCTATTTAACATAGTGCTTTTTCTCTAGATTTGTTTCTCATTCCATTTAACATATAGTTTTTTCTCTACATTTATTTCTCATTCCATTTAACATGGCATGTATAAAGTAACTTTGCTACTCAATACAGTGATTTTTCTAGAAAAATATGTTAAAAAAACACTATAAATATTGATAATTTTTTACATAGTACTAGTATTTTTTTCAACACAGTAATTTTCCTAGAAAAATATGTTAAGAAATCACTATAAAAATTGACAATTTTTTACATAGTAGTAGTATTTTTTTTTATATTAATTAGAATAATTTTCACTATCAATTACTTTTTGCATAAGAGGCAGGTACTAAGCAACAACAATTTTTTACATAGTAGTAGTATTTTTTTCAACATAGTAATTTTCCTAGAAAAATATGTTAAAAAATCACTATAAAATTTGACATTTTTTACATAGTAGTAGTATTTTTCTTATATTCATTAGAATAATTTTCACTATCAATTACTTTTTGCATAAAAGACACGTACTAAGCAAAAACAACTTTTTACATAGTAGTAGTGGTAGTAGTAGTAGTATGTGTATATATATATATATATATATATATATATATATATATATATATATATATATATATATATATATATATATATATATATATATATATATATATATATAACTCCCGCTATCAAGAGCCAGGTACTAAGCAACAAAG
Source organism: Pinus albicaulis (assembly GCA_034641835.2). Classification (NCBI taxonomy): domain Eukaryota; kingdom Viridiplantae; phylum Streptophyta; class Pinopsida; order Pinales; family Pinaceae; genus Pinus; species Pinus albicaulis. The sequence continues at coordinate 1,550,289,854 of CM076570.1, forward strand.
TTGCATATTACTCTTGTTTGGTACTAGTTACTTGATTCATTGTAGATTATTTTCATGTAGTTTAAACGAGCCACAATTTTTACCAGAAAACAATAGAAATTTTGGCTTGATTTTGAAAAAAATTAGCATAATTTTTTTAATATACTAGTTAAATTTATCAATCTTTAGAATTTTGGGTGCCCCATGGTTTCTAATGATATTGAATCTATTTATGTCATTAAAAAAACAATTTGAACACTACAACAATCTTATTTCTTGAAAAAAGAAATCGACAAATTCCAAATTCGAAGTCCAAGCAAAATTGTAACATTAGTAAACAATGCTAAATAATAAAAAATTATATATATATAACTTTTAAAAGGACCATTCATAAAGAAAATATTCAACAATAAAATGTTTACCTAAAAGCTATTCCATTAGTATATGCATATTTAAATAAAAAGTTAATAACATTTTTTTCAATCATAATTCTTATGAAATAAATTAATAAAAATTTTAAAAATATATATTTTTAATAATTCATTTAAATGAAGTAATTACAAATAAGAGTAAGGGTAATTGTTTGAATTCTTTTTAATATTACAATAAACGATTTTCAAATTTATGTAGTTTGTTAACATAAGTGACATGGTCATGTTTTTTTTTTTTTAAACTAAGTTTTATCATGCTCATATGTCAGATGATAAGGCATTTAGATTTAATTCCTTCTCCCTTATATCTACTTGTTAGGTGTTTGTTACCCAAGGGAAAAAATTTCATGGCTTATCCTTTTACCAACAACCTCTTGGAGTTGAATGGCATGCCCTTCCTCCTCCCTTATTAGGGTTTTGACATCTACTTCTAATGGCCATCATTTGCCTCACTATGTTATGGTATTAGGGATGTAGTTAGGGTGAGGTTCACCTCGACTCACGGTGAGTTCCTTCAAATACATAGTTCTATAGCTTGGTGGGAATGATTTTAGACCTATTAGTGTGGCCTTTGAAGTGGTCCTACCTTCATTTTGTATAAATAAAGTTGTAGACACCCCTAACATTTGTTTGGAGCTTGAATGGGTTGAACTAGAGGTTGAGGAATTGATATGTCACTTCAATACCCTCCAACTGTCCTTCCAAAAATTATGGAGCTATCCTGAGGAGTCTTATAGATCCTTTCTCACGAAACTTGTAGCCATTCATCCTATCACCAAAGGCTATTTTGTGCTTAAGTTTGGCTCTTTTAGAGATAAATTGGAAGTAGTGAAGAAGGGATTGTCCTTTTCCCCCTAAAAATGTATGGTTCATTTTTACATTTTAATGGATCTTTCTTCTTTGACTAACTATAATAGATGAGCTTTATAGTTTAGTAGTAATTATAGCTTGGTGGAGACCTTCCCATGGCTACATTGAGGGATGTATGAGCAAGAAGAAAGCCATAGAACAAAATTCCCTACCATAATAGGATTCCAATATATTATTTAATGTAAGTTAAGGGGTAAAATACAACAAAAATTTGGAATGTCTCACCATGGGAGGTTCTAAGAAAAAATTCCCTAAATTATGCCCTAGTTTGGAACATCATTATGACCAAAGGAGGTAATTTGATGACGAAAATTCAGCTTCAAAAGAGCATTGTGGCATCTTGATCATGAATCTTTCCCTTTCAAAAGAGATGTTTGGTGTAAAAAATGCTTTAAAAGCATGACGAAGCGACTTTATGGGGAATTATACATTATTTAAGGCATATTCCACATACTTGTGTTATCACACAAAATGTGATCACCCAACAAAAATTGCTAAGATTATTAAAATACTCATCGATAATGTTATCGCTCAGAGAAAAATCTGGTTCTGGGGGGGTGAATCTAAGGTAACCTCTAACTCCTTTGGGATTGAAATTGGCCCATCAATCTGGAGGGGTTTATATCCTCAAACTCAACTACCCTAGGTCACAGCAGTAGAAGCTATGTTAAAATATGGCTAGATTAATGTAAAAGTTGTTGATGTTGGTTGGAATCTGGAGAAAAAGGCATACCAGTGGGCAATGGAGTCTAATTTGGCTTAATTATAAGATCACACTAAAACATCCAGCAAATGCAAGGTAGTTGAACAAATCCGAATCATTGATTTGTTGTAATGAAAGGCGGAATATGAGATAAACAGTCCATTGAGAAGGAGCATCAACAGATGAATTCCAACACCAGATTTAAAAAGAAGAATGCAAAAAAATAAATCTATGAACAGAGCATCGCAATGAATGAATTTTGTTTATATTCTTTATATGATACACCATGGCAAGAAGAAAAAAATAAAACTCGAGAAAACACATTCAGAACACTCAACACATGAATCTTTGTTGTAGCTCCAGGTTTTATTCATTAAAAATATCCCAAAATATACAGAGCACAATAATTTTTTCAACGAAAACTGAACCCATATTCATTCTAATGATTTTTTCTTTCTTGAAAAATTACAAACTAAAGGCAAGTTTCTAGTATGTACTTAATCAAAAATTTATAAACATAAAGAGTGCATATCTAATACACGAATACAATACATAATCTCAAAAATATTTGTATCTAAAAATATAACAGTCTGCTAAAATATCAGCTAGAAACTAAGGTCAAAATCGTTGTCTGATATCTCACTTAGCCTCCAAGAACTTGTGCCTCGTCCTCATGCTAAAAATGGTATATGTTTATGCAACTCCTCATTTCGGGACTACCTTATCTGTCAACACTAACTAATCCACTGATAATTTTTCAACTCAAGATAAGGACCAAGATCTCTGACGAGCTGGTTGGCAGCGCTTTATAGAAATTAATATAAAATTGAGCTAACATTGAAATTATCAACGCTCATCAAAATTTAACAATGAAAATCGTCTGTTAGGGTCCTATATTTTATAGGATAGATTGATAAATATATGTTGATTTGTATAAATATATTGTAAATAATATTTCATCTTTCAAATTATTTCCAACAAAAAGAAAAGAAAAATAAAAATAAAAAAATAGAAAGAAAAAGGGGATATAAAATATACATTTGTGAAAGAAAAGAATAAAATAAAAATATGAAAAAATGAAGAAAAACCCCCAAATAAGTGATATACTGTAAACTCCACTTAAACAAATAAAAAAGAATGATGTATAAATGTTAGAAAAAATAAAAAGGGCTTGCTAGTCTAAGTGTAGCATTAGAGATAAGTTAAAAAGTTTAATTAGACTAATCGCACCATTTAAGCGTGATTAATGTGATGTAATAAGTAATTTGAAAAGACGTTTTTGTCTTTATGTGATAAGTTGCACATTAGATCTGATGACGGAGATCTAACCCGCCCGATCTAATGGCAGGCCAGCAGTTTCGGATCCCCCCAGCCCATCTAATGATTAACCACGGCGTGGGGTCTGAAAAGGTGGTTTACCGTTTCCCGCTCCCCTATACGTGATGCCCATTCATGGTTTTGCATCCCCTCCCCCTCGCCTAAAACCACTTACCACCTTAACCCCCCCCCCCTGAAATCCACTCCATCATGCTCCCGCCAAAAGAGTTAGCCATTGAGATTTTTCCCCTACTCCATCCCTTTACCCCCCACGTATCTCCCCACCACCACTCCCTTACTAGCATGTATGTGTTCCGTTCGGCCCCGCTCCCTTTATTGTTACACTTCTTCTCCATCCAACTCCTACCACATGGCCTACATGTTACCCTAACCAACGAATTTGCTCCATAATGGCTAAAAACTCCAACAGGAGCCCATTTTCTTGTATAAATTGGCATTATCTTTTTCTAGTGGCCCCTTTTGTTCATTGTTCTGATTGTTAAGAATACTTATTCGCCACAGCAAACCAAACAAATTGTTAGCGTAAATTCTTAACGCAAGTTTACGAAAAGATCTCACTTTAGCTATGTGTCACAAATAGACCTAACAAAAAATATGGTTTATTAACTTCCTTAGATCTGCAATCGATAATCAAAACAAATGCAGCAAAAACCTATATCTATGTAGTAAAAGCAATTAAACAGTAAAAAACAAATAAGATTTTCTCCAAATATCCAATGGACAAGACAAGATGTATAAATAATTTTATATGTATTAACACCTGGAAAGGGAACAAAGAATGATGATACCAGTCCCCCTTAATGGGATAGGTTCTTGTCTGTCCTCATCGCTTCAGATTCGGAAGTTTCTCTCTCTCAATGGTGTAGAAAACCCAAGGCGTCTTGAACTCTATGGGAGCTCTAGAAGCAAGAAAATAGTAGCAGCAATGAGAATGATCAATGTGCGACAATGAAAGTGATCAAACTAAGTAATGAATGGAAAACCATCCTATTTATAACAAAATATTGACTTATCCTCGATAATGGTGAATAATAAAATATTATTAAACAGGATCTAGATCTAACTGCTTTGAATATTTTATTATATTTTGTTGGAGGGAAAATATATTTAAATTGGTTAAATGCCTTTATTTAGAAACAATAAACAAATAAATGATTTATTTATCATTTTAGGAATGGGGTTAAGGAATAATTTAACAAATCATGATTTATTTAATTATTTCTAGGTGATTTAGTCAAATTTAACAAGGAATAATAACTAAATAATGATTTAATTAGTATTACTAGATAAAAATAAGATAAATAATGATTTATCTAATTATTTCTTATAATTGGGTTAAATATGACCAGGAATATTATTTAAATAGTGGTTTAATTAATTATTCCTAGAGGAAAATCAAATAAATAAGGATTTATTTAATTATTTCTCATGGGGTTTCTTGTTTGAACCAGAAATAACTTAATAAAATATGATTTGCTAAGTCATTTCTTATAGTGAAAGCAATTTTACTATGGTAAAATTGGTCTTACATGGTGTACTTTGATCCATCAAATTGTAAATGGTTAGATGACCAAAAATTGGTGTAACACAACTTTTGAACCTGCCACCACGACCCATCTCAGCAAAACCACAGCCTGTGCCAGTATATAACCATCAAGATCACTTGTCACCACCTGCAAATTATTAAGCCTGACCTCTAGTCGACCAAATTCCTAGGTAATTGCAGCAATCCTAATATCTTCCTTTTATCGTGGCCCCTAAAGGAAAATCCCCTAAGCGAAAAACTAATGAAAACCCTATGCTACCTCCTGTTATTGATTTAGACCACCTGCCCCAAGTATATCAGGAGTATAAGATACTCAAAACCAATTGTGAATTCGATCTTTACGAACTTCACAACTGGTTAAAGCAAAATTTCATTGACCAAATTGATGAATTGGGTTTGTGGGACTCCTTCCTACCCCATTTCATCTTTCCTCAAACCCATCATTTCTTGAATTTGTGGCATGGTGCCATTCTAGATATATCCCTAGACAAAAAATCCATTGTAGCCCAGAATGGTGACAATATTTTCACCATAACCCCTCAGTCAATTAATCAAATCCTGCAATTCCCCGAGTCAATTAATTTAATGTTACAAATCCCAAACATTGACTCATTTAAACCTCTCACTGAAGAATCTGTGATGGATATTTATAAGAACCTTACCTTTCTTAATAGAGCCAATATTTTTACGATTTTCCTACCTGAGGATGCCCTACCTAATAAAATTTCTCCATATTCATCCTCCATGTTCCCTTAAATGACCAAATAGATCATATCTATAGTTTCTTTCTTACTAGGCTATCAACCTGATCAGTGGGTTAATGAAGCCATCATGGATTTTCTGTCAATTTTCTCAAAAGATGAAAAGCCCTCAATCTTCTTCAACTACAGTGACTTCTTATCCAATTTCATTCATGAAAAATTCCTTAAGTTTTATACAAAAGGAAGTTTTAAATATGCTTCAATTTTAGTGTATTTATTTCTAGTTCATCAAGATCATTTTCAGTGTGCATTATAGAAATTGGATGAGCAAGGAAATTCCCAATCTGTAATTCATTGGACTTCCTTGGTAAGGGAGCATACCAATGAATTTACCTATAGTGACTATGTTGACCAGTTTTTATATGTGGACTCCTTCCTATTGAACAGTGATGTTGAACTAAGAATAGGACTAGAGATAAGGATATTTTTGCATCTCAATGAGAAAACTAAAACAGGTGATTGGTACTTTTACCAAAACTACACAGAAATCGGAGTGTATGGGTATGAAATCCCGCCATATAGGTTACCTAAGTATGTTCCTATGAGGATTTTCTCAATAGAATATATTAGACAAATGATCAATATGGAAGATCTGCATTTTGTTGCAACAAAGAATAAATCTCAGTTTAAAATTAAAACACAGGTTGGCCCTTTTATTTGTAACACCAGGGCAGCAGGCAAGGAAGTTGATTCGCTCCTAAAGCAAATGAATTTCAAACTCAGATTCACCTGGTCATATGACCCCTTTGGCATCATCTCAAAACTCAGAGTAGAGCAAAAGACTACTCCTTATACTCACACTCCAAGGCTTGAAATAGAGACATTCATGAATCAAGAGCAGCGGGAGGAAAACACCTTACAGGAGGCAGAAGAACAGGTTATATCTACAGCAATTGCATAGACTCCAGAACCAAAAGAGAGATAGGATAAAAGGCACAGAAAGATATTTCTCCTTCAGTCATAGAGATTGGAGCAAAGGATTTATTAATCTACAAAAATAATAAGAAGACAAGTACAACAACAGATTCCCTATGTGAAGATGATACATAGTCCACTATAGTTTTGACAGGTTCTTGTACTTCTATTTCTCCAAGAACTGAAGATATTTTTAAAGGATCTCCATCTTCCTCGATCTCTCAGGAGCCTCTAGACACATCTCAAACAGCCAATTTGGTTCATGACCAGGCTGAACCAAACATATTTGATAAATATAAGGAAATTAAGAAGAAAAATGAGATTCTCAAGGCTACCACTTATACACAGTTTAGGAAACAAATAGAAACTTCACAGAATAGGCTTCCTTCTGCCTTTGACACAGAAAAAGGACAAATGTAAATTGCATTCCTCAATGCATCATTTCCTGCTCCCAAAACTGTAGATTACTACAAGAAGTTTGTCTTTTCCTTAGAGTTTGATCAAATTCATCCTATTTGATCAAATGGACCTACACAAACAAACTGGTGAAGTTTTGTATTCAACATTGACCAGCAAGGCAGTGACAGCTTCAAAATTTTAAGCTTCAGTCACTAATATCCAGTCTCAATTAAAGCTTGAGAAGATATCCTATTTAGCTAAATACACAAAGATTAAATCATTGGAGGATTTAGTGATAAAATTAGGATATGATCCTAAATATGTAAAGGTCGCAGAAGAAATTGTTAATAGAAAGAATGCAGACATTGTAGCATTGAGGAAGCATCTCAAGCTTCCATCCACTTAAGATCCACAAGAAAAATAAGTTGGACACTTAGAGCAAGATAAATAAGACATTTTCAAGATCATAATTGAACAAAAATTCCAAATTAAACAGATGGAGGTTGAGTTGGAGAAATTGTTGAAAGAAAATTAATAGTCCTCTCAACTAGTATTTATTCCACTCACAGCGGTCCCTATTGTAGGCACAATTCCCATTGAACGTACATCAACAGCAGAATCATACACTTTAACAGCCATTAAACAGGAGTACATCCCAAATATGCATCAGCAGAAGTGGTCAAGGCCATGGAAGACATGTTCATCAAAGGACAGGAAATTGAAAGTTGAAAAATCAACTTAAAACCCTTCAAGAACATAAATTAAAGATTGATAATTCAAATGTTGCAGAGATTCAGAAAAGTCACAAATTGACTCAGAGAATTGAACGGCTAGAGAGTGAGTCTCCTATGGCTCAAACCATTGCACGGGCTAAGGAGACTATATGGATTGAAATAAATGAATAAATCATTGAAATATGGCTTTTTATTGAGATAATTTTTTAGCAGGAGGAACTAGTACAACGATCAAAGGAGATCGTTTAAAGGTAAAGGACAATTTGGGAAAAATTCCACGTGAATCAAATACATTGATCCAAGTCCTAAATTCAAAAACTAAGGATGAATTAGAAGAATTTGATATCACAGACATGACAGAAACCATCCTTGAAGTTAAAAGGGTCCTTACCAAAAGAATCTAATGTTCCAATTGGATAATAAATGCCATAACTTGGAGGCCAACATTCATAAATTTCACAGAAAATTCAATGTGTTGCATCAAAAGGGGTTTCCAGGGCTAAAAGGAGTTGGAGATAAGTTAGTTAAACTGGAGGATTGTCAACAGAATTTCTACACTATAGCCAAGGACAAATAAAAATTTTCCACCATCAAAGGAACAATGACAAGAAAAGCCTTCATGGAAGGTTTGGAATTCAACCTGCTCATCAAACATGAACTAAAACATTTCTTCCTAGTAAAACCAACTTCTCAAAAATATACCGAGGTGGATGAAACCTACAGGAAGTTAGCTAATTTTTCCATCCCAAATGAGGATAGATGGGATAAGTTGTGTAGAATTCTTGAGTAAAAGGCAGTTTCACATCTTCAGCAACAAAGCAGCAATTTTTCAAGCTAAGTCATCACCAGCAATCCTCGAAGATAGTGCTAGCAGCTTCAACAGTTTTTGTTATCCTATATTTCTGTACTATTTTTATATAAACATTTTGATATTTTTTTTTATACATCTTGATATTTTAAATCAAGGTATTTTGTAAAATATTATGTAAATACTTCATAGTTTGAAGTATTACCGGTTGGGACTTGTATGAAGAAAGAATTTTTTTTATGTGAAATTGTTCACTCAGCTAAAAGTCGTCATTTCCAGTAATACAAAAATTTGTTCTGGAATTCATGTGTGAGACGATTTGGTGATGTTTTTCCTCTTGTGAAATTTTTATTTCTCTATTTTTCCAAATGTTAGTCTTATCTGTATTGTTTAAAGAAAATTATGGGATGAATTTGTTTAATTACACTCTGCTCTGGCTTATAAACAATATCTGTGTCCTTGGGTTTCTTTGAGCTTTTGGACTCCTTCTTGTTTATAATTAAATATTTTTTAGGGGTCCCATCTACATTAATGACCTCCTTTTCCAACCATGGTTTTTCTTTATCTTAATGTTCAATATTAGTTTATTCCACAGTCTTGAATGTGGCCTTTTGCCCCCTCTGAAAATTTTTTCTAAGGTTGGTTCTTTATCAGTTTGGGTCTACTATGTCTCAGGCTCAATCATTTTTCCCTTGGCCTTCTCTATTTGTTTAATGACTTCTATTTCTGTAGGTAGAGTTACACTTGGTAAGGGGCATCTTTTGTTTTCCTCAACCTCTCGCTCTTCCTTGTATAAACCTTTGGTAACTCATGGACTAAAGGAGGAACTGGTTCTACTTATTTTTGACCCATGATTTGCACGAATGAGGTCCCTTGTTCTAGGCTTTGGGGTTGTTTAGTTTTATTTTTTCTTCCTTTCTTTATACCCCTTTTTGGTTTTACATTTTCTTCAAACCCTCCCCAAAACGGAAAATGCTCCCAATTCCTATTTACCATTCTCAAGTGGTTTTCAATTAATAGCTTAATTAAACATTTATGATATATGAAATGAGAAGAAACATTAGGTCTTGACCTAACCCTCGCAAACATGTGTTTCGGACTCATTAACAGAAAATAAGGAGTATACCTCTTGACCTGACTTGCGATGTGGGCCAGAAACAGGAAATGATAAAAATTCACCTTGTTGAAGCATCCTTCCCATGTGAAGTAAGATTGTGTGATACACAGGAGAAAATTCCACTCATCCTTCAACCAGGACCTATGTATTTCTAAACGCCATCACCTATACTTATACTCCTCCCTCAAGAAAAATGGCATGTTGATTCCGACCAAAACATGGCTCTTGAAAATTATTTCGTTTTCTGAAGGGAGGCATGTAACTTCTGCAATTACCTCCTCTGTAACAGGAAAATATATTCCCCTAAAATTAACTTGTTAACGATCAAAACCCTTCACGAAAGCCCTGGCAACTCCATCATGATAACCTGTACATAGGAAGAACAATTGTTCCCACCCTGCCTCACGAAAATGTTGATGAATATTTGGGTAGAATTCAAGTAGGTCAGGTTCTTTAGGCTCTCCTCTGTGTATTTTTATGCTCCTTCCCATATATTTCATGATCAAATTCTAGCACTGGAAGTGGAAGTGGGATTCAATACGAGGTTTTCGGGATAACTACCACCTTTTCTTCTCTTGGCGTAAAACATACAACAAGTTAACCATGCATCATATGGGTTTTACCATTTGAAATAAATAATTTCAGGACGTGGCAGTTGGTAAATCATATAATAAACTTGACTGACGATTACATAAAACCTTTCCGTGAAATCATGACTTTTTAACTAAAATTTACCTCTTGGCAACGGAACCCGAAAACCGATCACATCATATCACCATTTGATTGATTAGCACTCACTCAATATATTATTGTTCATTCACTGATGTATGATCCATCAAAACATTCCTTTGGACATAAAAAAATTGAATTTTTTCATTTGGCGTTGATACTCCAACAGTCAGCATTTAATTGATTGTCATCAAAAAGTTGTGTTGCTACTTTGGTTGTCAACACAATTTTATTTTCAAATCTTACAATAACGTTGATATTCTATTTGTTAGTGTTTTAACACTATTTTTTACAAATCAGCGCTGACACTGAAACTATCAGCACTTTTAAAACTATTAACTAAAATTGTGATAACAGTTGGCTCCACGAGGATTTTATCGATCAAAGATGGCAGCAAGAACCCCAATAGACCAAAGGTTTATTTATTACAATGGATTTGCTAAAGAAACACTTTGACTGACTCTATTTTGATAAGAAAATCGCTTTCTCTAGCTTATTCATTTACATACACTTTTGGAACTAGAAAATAAAATAAATAAAGTAAAGAAACTTTTATTTTTTGATAACCATTTATCAAAACCTTAGGGCCTTCTCCTCAGGCTTCAAGTCCTTCAAAAATTTTATCCACACCTGCAAATTTTCAAATAGCATGGATATATACAATGAAATAGTGGAATGTTTTTTTCTCGAGAAATGTAATAATTCATAAACCACCCATTGAGTGGACCTCCATGCAGTAACTCTCCTTTTGAATCTTGCAGAATAAAGGTATTTTTATCGTGATAAGCTGCAATTCAATATGGGTCTTTCCAAATATGGTCAAATTTCATGTGTTTACCTATATCTTCAATGCTGGCATCCCATTTTAAATTGTGTTCTAGACTTTAAAATTATCTTCCTTAGTAATTTTTCCAAATACCCTCTTGATATTTTCTTGGAAACTTTGAGACTGTTCATATACTTTTTCTCTATTTTCCTACACCTCTGTCAATTGATTGATTCTTCTTTGAAAATTATTTGGCTCCTCTCCCAGTTCCCGTAAGTACCTAATAACTGGTTTCCCAATTGAAACTGAGAAAGTTGCATCAGCACCATAGATTAACTGAAAATAATTGGTACCAATTGATATCTTTGTATTGATTCGATATGCCCACAAAGAAAATTTGAGCTTTGTATGCCAAGCTTTTTTATTATCCTCCAACAAATTTTTAATGATTCTGACTAGACTCTTATTTTATGACTCACCCATTCCATTACGTTGGGGGTAATAGGTTGGGGAGTGACTAATAATTATATGATATTCATCACAGAACTTAATCGTTCTTTTAGATTTAAAGCATTGAGCATTGTCAGTAATGATTTTTTTTGGACTACCAAATATAAAAAGAATATTTTCTAAAAACTGTATAACAACAAGGTCATTTTTTTCCCTGGTTGGTTGACTAAATATTTTTTTCATGTCAAAATCCACTTATGTTTTGTTGATTATGTTGGATGGATCTCGTCTAAAAATTCAAGGCCCCATTGTTGAAATGGTGCTTCTACAGAAATAGGCTTTAATGGTAAAGACATCAACTTGGCTTTTCCTTCAAATAATTGACATTTATGAAATGTTGCAACTTCCTTACAAACATCAGCAAAGACTATGGGCTAACACAATCATGCTCTCAATATTTTCTCAACGATGGCTTTCCAATAATGGTGACCACCACATACTCCCTGGTGGAATTCTTTCATCATCTTCTTAGCTTCATATTCAAGTAAAAAATTCAGTAATATACCCTGTGGATATTTCGAGAACAAATAATCATTAAGGATACATTATTTAACATATTTAAGTTTTAAGAATCTAGCACGAGTTTTATTTTTTCCTGGTGGAGCCTATATATTTTGCAATATATAAACAGTATCACCATACCATGAAGAAATTTTGAAATGATCATCCAATACTACAAATGATTCATCATCTTTTATGTTTGATAATTGCATAGTCAGATTAATCCAAAATGTTCCAAGATTTTCCTCAATCATCAATTTGGCCAAGCCTTGTCCTTTTATTATTTTAGTATGTTTGATAATGATCTCTAGTTTAAATTCCAACATTTTCGAAATCCATTTTCCCCTCCTACCATCATTTTCAGGTTGGCTTAAAATATTTTTTACCACAACATTTGGTACATAAGCAATTATATTAGAATGAAGTACAAAAACTATGAAAACCTTGAGTTATTTTATCAATGCGTAGGCCTGTTTATCCATTATATCATATTTTAGCTCAGATTCCCTCAACGCTCTACTAAAGAAATAAATAGGATGTTCACGACCTTCTGCATTTTTCTGAAGAAAAACAACCGAAATGGTATGTTCGTAGGAAAAAGATAAAATCATAAATTATTTGGAAAAATTGGGACTGATGAGTAAAGGAGCCTAACCTAGAGCTCTTTTAATGCTATCAAAATACTATTTATCATGATCAGTCCATTTAATTTCATTACCTTGCTTTAGAATACTTGTGATAACCTTCAAAATCTCAGCAAAATTAGGAATGAGTCTACATAAAAATTGTACCTTACCCAGAAAGGAATGAACCTCTCTCTTGCTCCTTGGTTGTTGAATTTTATGTATGGTTGTTACTCTACTAGGATCAATCTAAATACATTATAATGATTTTATATGGCCCAGTAACTTTCCTTCCTTCATGGAAAAATGAGATTTCTTTGGATTCAATAAAACACCAAATTTTATGCACTTTGTGAAAGTTGTCCTTAAAATGTTTTAGATGATTAGGTTTAGATTTGGAAAAAATTGTAACATCATCTAAATATATCACAACAAATTTGTCCCTCAGAGCAGCAAATGTTATTTCCATTTCTCTCTGGAAAGTGGCCTCGGCATTCACGAGCCCAAAGGGAATCTTTGAGTACATGAATGTACCCCATGGTGTAGTAAAGGCAGTTTTGTCTTGATCTTTCATATTTACTAGTATCTGGTTATATTTGGATAATCCATCGATCATAGAAATTATTTCACACCTAAGTAATTTATGCAAAATGTGGTCCATCTTGGGTAAAGGATAATTATATTTCAAAGAAAATTTGTTTAGATTCCTAAAATCTACGCAAAGTATGATTTCTCCACTATTTTTCCTTACTAGGACCAGATTGGCTATCCAATTTGAAAATATTAAAGGGATAATGATTTTAGCAGCAAAAAACCTTTCAACCTCCTTTTCAATTAATGGAAGAAGTTTGGGGTTGATTCTTCTTAATTTATGTTTGAAGGGACTTTCATTTTATTTAAGTGGAATGGTGTGTTGAATAGCAGCCTTATCATAAACCTTCAGATCCTCATACTTCCAGGAAAATACATCTGAAAATTCTCTCAACAAATATGAATATTGTTGCTTATGTTCTATTTTAAAATAATTAGAGACCTTGACTACTTTAGGATCATTTTCTGTCCCTAAATGATAGTCCTTCATTTCTCCATCACTTGCTCAAATTTTTGGTTTGAAAGCCACATCATTTTGTTCAAAGAGCCTATCTAAAGGGACTAGACCTTTAGGAATTATATTATTGTTTAGCTGAATGATATCATGTCTAGTTATAGCATTTAAGAAAAAAAAATCTTAGGATTTTCCTCTATTACTTCATCATCATCTCTGTCAATTGCATCATTAATAAACTCATCGGTCCTCTCTAGGATTCTCTTGATTTGTTGATCATCCTCAAATACTTTCCAATGTTTGGTATTGTTAGGGATAGAGGGTTTGTGTCTTACATTAATTTCATATTTTTTTTGGATAAATGAGAATTTTGGAAACACTGGAAGTAGTGGCTAAAGAATATGTTATTCCATTTTATCCTCTGGAAACAAGAGAAATTCCATGCTCTGAAAAGAAATTAGAAAGCATGTCCCATACCTCATTGTGGTAATCCCTCACCCTTGGGTGTCTAGTCTAATATATTCCTTTGACCTGCTTCACAACCAGTTCTAAATTTACGAACACGGGAACTTTCTTTGATTTCTGATCTCTCAACATATTCAACTCAATGATCAAAGCTTTGTATTCTACAATATTACTAGTGCAGTCAAAATATAGCTTGTAAGAGTGTATCTGACTAGTGAGGTCTGGTGGGATGATCCAAATTCTTGCTCCAAAATCTTCTCTACAAGTAGAACCATCAAAATGTAAATTCCATATACCTTCATTTGGAGCTGCCTAAACTTCTTCTTTTTGAAAATTTTCTTCAATATGTTCTTGTATTTCCCCATCATCACACTAGTCATTAAAGAAAATTTGAGATCCAATCTATGTATCCACTGCATAAATGGGATGGTTTTCAGATTGATATTGATTTTTGAACATATAATCCATCTGGACTTATCTGTATAACCTCTTTGTTTCACCAAAATGTGGAATTGATGTGTGATACATATCCATTTGTAGTGTTCCTCATAGCCTTGATAACCATGAATGAGACAATAACATACCAAATCTTGGCGGAACATCTGCCATCACGATGTCCATCATCATGCTTTTTGCATGTATTTGTGCTAAGGTTACAACCAGGTCCATTATTAACAATAAACACTTAACTTTCTGTGAATCAAATGAAAATAATTATTTATAAGGCCTAGTAATTTGAAGTCCCAAGTGGTCCATGATTGACTTAGGCATCAAATTGTGTGATGCTCCAGAATCCAACATAGCATTATGAAGAATCATGTCATGAATATTTAGACTAACATAAAATGGAGGGACATTTTCATTCACATTAGCTACATGGTGACCAAACACAAACTCAGGAGCATCATCATCTTCCAAATTGAGAGAATCTTGTGAATTGATATTTATTTGATCATTTTATGAGATTTTAACCATCGAAAACAATTGTTTCCTATACTTCTCATATCTCAAAAGTTCAGCAAAAGGGATAGGATCTTTTAATTTACCTATTTGACTCTCCAAATTGAATGTTGTTTGCATTTTATCCACTTCTTAAGAATCCTTCTTAGTTTCCTCTTCTCTTTTTGGAACATCTTTTTTAGACTCCTAGGGTATTTTAAGTATCTCCTTTCTTGGTTCAACTTGTTGTTCTCCTACAGTCGGTTTTTGTGGTGGATTTATAATTGGAATAGTTCAGCCTCTGAGGTTATATTGCTTTTGAAAATTTTCCATTGGGTTATTATAACCCTGCTGATAAACTTCTGAATCACACATCTGAAGGTTGTCTTTCTCTCCTTACGACTCGACAAAATTATCATGCTCTTCCTTGATCGCAAACACTTGAGTTACCTTATCATCAAAATAACATATTTGCTGATATGTTTCTTTATTTGAATCTTCATCAACAAAAATTTCCATAGAAGGAAACCTAACAACCTACTGATCTTCAGGAGCTTTTTTTTCTCTTTGAAAGTTTTGAGGGCCTTGAGGTCTTCTGAAATTCGGGTTTCGCACCCGAGGTTGAAGCTCACTTATAGGAGAGGTCAATTTGTTGACCAGTTTCTCCATTTTCTTTAACATAGCATCAAATTTCCTATTTGGTAAAGAAGATGATTCCTCCTTAAATACAGTTCTTCTCTCAGTCTTCATCTTTGCTTGTTTAGCTAGCAGATTTTATTCCACTCTTATAGCATTTTTCTGCATCACCTCCAAGGTATCAGGATTCCTCTCTCTGAATTGATAATCTAGCTCAATGTCAAAACCATCAAGATAGTGGAGAAACACTAAACTAGGGCAGGGGGGGTGGGGCGGGGCTTAATATCAGCAAGAATTGAATTTTAAACCCTATTGAACCTTGCTAAAAATTATTGAGTTGTCTCCCCTGGGTTTCTTTTCAAATTCTTATATACGACTAATATTTACAAAGGGTTTCTTCACCTCCCACCTAGCGAGGAAGAATTGTTCAAAATGTTGAAAAAATAGTGATGCTTGCTACTAGTAAATCTCTGAAACATTTCTTAACCTCTCCTGAGACACTTTTTGCAAAATTAAAGGGAAATTTATGTAGTGGAGATTGAATATTAAGAGGAGTGTATCTAGCAACCATATTTGTGTGAGATAAAGTTGAACCAGCAATAGAAATCTGAGATCTAGATGATAGAGCAAGAGAAATTGTTGTTGTAATAGTTGATGGAATGGGTGTAATGAATCCAACAGGAATAGTTGGAACAGAACAGTGTGGAACAAAAAATGGTAGTGAAACAGCTGGAACAGAAAATGAAGGAACAAGATTCTGAAATTTGGGCGATATAGATGCATATACTTGCAGTTGATGAACTAGGTGCTCTAACTTATGGAACTGTAACCAAATATTTGTATCTTCTTCTGAAACACTAACTCCTTGATTAGTACTGGGAATATAAGGCTTTATCTTTGTTTTATCAAGAACTGTTTCTAACAAACTTGACTCTAATTTTGATCTAAATAAACTATGCTCAAATTTTAGATCAAATTGAATGTCTTGAATGAATTTTATCTCTTTAGGCAGAGACAAAGACTTTTCTAAAAGAATTGTACCTTTTTATTTTGAAAACTTCCTTTTCCTGAAAAATATTTCTAGTATTTTTAAGAGCTCTGGTGGATTGGGATCGAGGTTCCTCCATGTGTAGACTTCCCGATGAGCCAGAGCTTCCTCGATGGGATCACCTTAAATTTCAAAAATGGAGTCCCCAGAGAAAAATATTGCAGCCAAACTGATATTCAAATCCATGTTTGCTCTCAGAGATCTTATTTTAAACAATTAAATCATTCAAGTAGATTGTATCTTTCATTCCCCGGCAGCAATGCCAAAATTTTATCACTTAGAGAAAACCCTAGATTTGGGGGGGAAAATCTAAGGTAACCTCTAACTGCTTTGGGATTGAAGTTGATCCTTCAATCTGGAGGGGAATATCTCCTCAAACTCAACTACCCTAGGTCACAATGGTAGCAGGTAAACTATGGCCAAATTAATGTAAAAGTTGTTGATGTTGGTTGGAATCTAGAGAAAAATATATACCGTCAAACTAAAACTTACAGAAAATGAAATGTAGTTGAGAAAATCTGAATCATTGATTTGTTGTAATGAAGGCATAATAGGATAGAATAATTCCATTGATAAGGAGCATCAACAGATGAATTCCAACACCAACTTTAGAAAGAAGAGTGCAAGCAATTAAATCTATGAACAAAGCATCACAATGAATGAATTCTATTTATATTCTTTCATTCAATCATTAGAAGATGATACATCATGGCAAGAAGAAACATGTCAAACTGGAGAAAACACATTCATAACACTCAACACATGAATATTTGTTGTAGCTTCAGGCTTTCTTCATAAAAAATATCCCAAAATATACAAAGCACAATATTTTTTTCAACGAAAACCTAACCCATATTCATTCTAAATACTTCGTCTTTATAGAAAAATTAAAAACTAAAAGCAGGTTTCTATCACGTACTTAATTAAAAATTTATAAACAAAAATATTTCATATATAATACACGAAGAAAATACATGATCTTAGAAATATATGTATCTAAAATATAATAGTCTGCTAAAATCTCAGCTAGAAACTAGGGTCAAAATCGTTGACTGATATCCTTCCTAGCCTCTTGGAACTTGTGCCTCATCCTCATGCTAAAAATGGTATATGTTTATGCAGCTCCTCCTTTCCGAACTACCTGGTCTTCTAGCACTAACCAATCCACTAATACTCTTTCAACTCAAAATAAGGACCACGATCTCTGATGAGCTAATTTTCAACACTCTATAAAAATCGATACAAAATTGCGCTAACACTGAAACTGTTAGCACTCATCAAAATTTAATAGTGCAAATAGTTGACACGCTATATATTGTCTCTCAATCAAAAATCCATATGGAAAGTTGGTAATCAAAACTTTGTTATCAAAATAAATAACCAAGTGTGCTATTTGCTTCTAGTAAGATGTCAACATTAGTTATCCTTTGTTTCTTAGTCCTTTGGGCCTTTGTGGTAACTTTTTTCCTTGAGCCTTTGTTCTTCTTGGGTTTCTTTGATATTGTGGACTCCTTCATGTTTATAATTAAATCTTTTTAAGGGTTTGTTTCTACAACAATGACCTCCTTTTCCAACTCAGGGTTTTTCTTTAGCTTAATATTCAATCTTAGTTTATTCCACGATCTTGTATGTGGAATTTTTCCCCCTCTGAAGATTTATGCTAAGGTGTGTTCTTTATCAATTTGTGTCTGGTTTGTCTCGGGCTCAATCATTTTTCCCTTGACCTTCTCTGTTTTTTTAATGACTTTGTTTCTACAGGTAGAGGTACACTTGGAGAAGGGGCATATTTTGTTTTTCTCAACCTCTCGCTCTTCCTTGTATAAACCTTTGGTAACTCGGGAACTAAAGGAGGAACCAGTTCTACTTTTTGTTAACTCCTGGTTTGCACATATGAGGTCCCCTTTTCTAGGATTTGGGGTTGTTTAGTTTTCTTTTTTCTTCCTTTATTTCTGCCCCTTTTTAGTTTTACAATTCCTTCAAACCCTCCCCAAAACGGAAATGATCCCAAGTCCTATTTACCTTTCTCAAGTGGTTTTCAATCAACAGCTTAATTAAACCTTTATGATATATGAAATGAGAAAAAAATTTGGGTCTTTCCCTAAGCCTTGCAAACATGTGTTTTAGACTCATTAGCAAAAAATAAGGTGTTCATCCTCACCTAAGTTGTGGTGTGGGATAGAAACTAGAAATGATACAAATTCACCATGTTGAAGTGTCCCTCACATGTGAAGTAAGAATGTGTGATCCGCAGGAGACAATGTCACTCATCCTTCAACCAGGACCTCTGTATTTTTTAAAGTCAGAACCTATCCTTATACTGCTCCCTCAAGAAAAATTGCATGTTGATTCTGGCCAAAACATGGCTCTGGAAGCTTCTTTCTCCATCTGCAGGGAGGCTGGTGACTCTTTCAATTACCTCCTCGATAAGAAGAAAATGCATTCCACCAATATTAACTTGTTGGCCATCAAAACCCTCTGCAAAAGCCCTGGAAACTGCATTTTGATAACCTGTACAGCGAAAGAATAATTTTTCCCACCCTGCCTCTCGAAAACGTTGATGAATATCTAGGTAGACTTCAAGAAGCTTGGGTCCTTTGGGCTCTCCTTTGTGTAGTTTTCCGCTCCTTCCCATAGCTTTCATCGTCAAATGCTAGCATTGGAAGCAGAAGTGGGATTCGATCTGAGGCTTTCAAGATAACTAACACCTTGTCCTCTCTTGGTGTAAAACATACAATAAGTTAACCATGCATTATACGATTTTTACCATTTGAAACAAATGATTTCACAGCATGGAAGTTGGTAAATCATATAATAAACTTTACTAGCGATTACATAAAATCTTTACATGCAATCATGACTTTTTAACTAAAAATTACATCTTGGCAGCGGAACCCAGAAATTGATCACGTCATATTTCCATCTGATTGATAAACACTCGCTCGATAGATTGTTGTTCATCCGCTGACTTTCCTCTATCATCACATTCCTTTGGACATAAAAAATTTGAATTTTTTCATTTGGCGCTGACACTCCATCCATCGGCGTTTAATTGACTATCATCACAAATTTGTGATACTACTTTGGTTGTCAACACATTTTTATTATTCAAATCTTACAATAGTGTTGATATTCTATCTTTCAGCGTTTTAACACTATATTTTTCAAATCGGCATTGACACTGAAATTTCCAGTGCTTATAAAACTATTAACTCAAATTGTGATAACATATAGTATCGATTTATTACATTAAAACCCATTTTCACATCAAAAACACATGAAAAGCAGTGTAAGGAACTATTTTTCCTAGGTTATTTTCATCGTTTTTTTGTGAAAATATCGTAAAAATCCATTTAATTTAAGTTATTTTTACCCATTTCGCCTATTAATATGGAAATAATTCAATTATTTTTAAGCCCAGATCCATCTTAACCCCAGATCTACCAAGAATCGAGAGGAATCAAATCTCTTGAGGTGCAAACCTTTTAGAGTGAAAAGAGATTTGATCCCTCCCGGCACTTGGTATATCTGGAGTTAAGATGGATCTAGGTTGGTATTTACCCTTTTAAAGAGTATTTCCCCATTTAGCTAGCCTATATTCTACATGAATTCCATGTGTTAATACCATGGGTCAATACGTTATTTTTATTTTAACTTATTTTTATTTTTATTATTATTATTTTATTATTTTGGTTTACAAGATAGGACAAGACAGAAAATTACAACTTCTCTTCCATACTGGGCTAGAGAGAACATCTTGGCACAATGAATTATTTTCATTGATCAACTTAAGAATTCATTTTTCTTGAGTAAGTTACCCATAATAAAGGTTATAAACAACCTTTTTGACATTTTCTCTTATATTTAATCAATACAAACAAAAATTATAATAATAAAACCAAAAGGGGGTTAGATCTTGATTTGGTCCAATAATCATTTTTTATTATTTGGACCATATCAACTCTAACTACTATTGTGGTATAAATATGATAGTTTTTATTCATCATTCCACTTGACCATTTCATCATCCAACTTATGATGATCTACCATTCAAACTCATCCATCTTGAGCTCACACCACCATTGTCACAATCTACCATAGGAGAGAGAGAGACTTAAATTGTGTATAATTCATAAAGGGTCCTCCAAAGGAGGATATTTAAAGGATGGGGAGATTAAAATATGGCACTTGTTCTTAAGATCTCCTCACAAGTGCTATGATAAATCTTTCCTTGGGAAATGAAGTTTGATTATCTTTTTTATGTTGTTATTCTATTTTGTTTGCTACTCTTTTAATTTAACTGAATAGGATATTTAATTTAGATCATCCATTTTCATTCAAGGTTTTAATCTACTTTGTGTACGATTAGGTTGCAACATTGGAGTTGTATTTTTGCTAATCCTTGTTGCAAAAATTCACTAACAATTTGAATGTATGTTTCTACTTCAAGGAGAATTTTTGGGTGCTATGACACATTATTGAACACATTTTCACATATTAGAAGACATACTTCACATTTTGAGATATTTGGGGTAGATAAAATAGACTACCCTCGATATTCTAGCATCAATGTTATAGTCCCAAAGGTATCAATTTTAGTATTTCAACCAAAGGTTCGTACAAAATTAAGAGGTATTGTGGCACTATATATGCAAGTCGTCATTTTTCTTACTTATCAATGCATAGGTTATTAAACTAGTCTAATTAGTATTAATATTAATAGATTAATATAATATGTACATCTAATATTAATAATAAAATTAAACGTATGAATACTAATGAGTATTAATATAAAATATTAATGAGAATTAAAATTAATATCAATAAGAAATAATATTAGTAATGAGAAATAAGACTATAGGTTAGTATTAAAAATAATAATAATAGTAATAATAATATTTAAAGTATTAATATTAATATTAATAAGTAATCATATTAAAATTAATAAGTATTACTATTAGTATTAATAAGAGTTATTACTAATCTGGCCTAATGATGGGTCTTTCTCCAGTCTCACTCTTTTCAAATAATAACCACCATAAAAACAAGCAAACAACTACATGTAAATTATCGCAATGCACAATAATAAAGATAAGAAATCCATGTTTTCAAGGTGATAAAAGTTGTAGATGTGCATTTATGTATACAATTCAAGGGCACACCATCCCCCCCTACTTAGACGTTACCCCATCCTGGGAAAATGTGCCTTCTCAGTCTTCTTGATCCTTGAGTTGTTGTTCTCTCATCTCATTGCCATCTTGCTTAGCCCCCTATGCTATGTATTTGGGTAACTCCTCTGGTTGATAAAACCTTATTGCATTATCTATTCTCTTCCACTCTTCTTATTCCCACTTTTTGCTGATATTCTATGTTAGTCTTAGTAGTAGTGGGGGATTGAATTTAGTCTAATCCATTGTATACCCAACATTTGTAGGATTCTTTTATACAAAGGTGTTTTAGAAAAGGCATTGTGTAGCCTAATGGGCGATGGACTTCTCTCAGTTGCAAGCTATAAGAAAAAGCTTTTCATCTTCTTTAACGTGATTGTATAACTTCATTTCCAAGTAATTAGAATAAATCCTCAAAGTGGAGGGTAGTCTCTTCTTTTCTTTGCCTCCAAATCTAAGCCACACGTTGGTCCTCCATGATGCGGCTATGGGTTGTGATGATAGTCCAAGGTTTAGGTATCATTTCCCTTATCCACAATGGTGTGGTCACTTCTTCTTCTAATGCATTTTTCAACTCCTTGGCCCTCATCTCTTCATGCCTCAACTAAGAGGCCAAGGGTAGAAGTTGGACATCCCATCCATGGAGGTTTGGCTCCTAATATGGTATTTAGGAAACACCATGTTGTGTAGATATCGCTCACATATTCTAGCCTTCTCTTAAATATTACAACTCTAGCATATTCTAATGAAGTTCTTAGGAGTATGGATGTGAACTACTACTTGTTGTGCCAAATAATATTTTTGAAACATACACCATTGTTTTTTTAGAAACAAGTTATAGATCCTTACTGACTGCCTACAACTAGCCATCTCTAAGGGCAGGTGGGCCATGAACCCTAGATTAGTTTCCATATTTTCCAATCGATCATTGATCATTGTTAATCATTCTTGTTGATTCAAATTGTTGTAATTTCTTCTTAACTTGGTTGTTTTCCTTCTCTAGATACCCCCTCAGTTGTTGGCCTCTTGAAGTTTAAGGATCATCATTTCCTATCTGAGTTGATAGACTTCATCTTCTAGCTTGGGTACATCCACAACTCTCTTATTTGTTACTATCATTTTCCATCGATGTTATTCAATTTTTGTTTTCTTAATCTCCAACGTTGCATGGGTAGGAAATGAGAAGGTGAGAATTGTCCCATGGGAGGGATTCTTAAAAATTATGGTTGCAATCATCTTCCTATAGAAGGCTTGGTTGTTCCTATAAGTTGTGTTCCTCATTTTTCTATGAAATATTCCATTTATTTATCCTACATAGGAAATGTATGAAAAGTTACTTGTTGTGCCTATTCCTACTATGTATGAGGTACTTTTACCTCTTCCTGTAGTGTTGCTTGTGGCTAATTTTTTTGCAATTATTCTTGTGTTGTTTCTTCCTATAACTCAACTTATGGTGTTTCTTCTCAATGTAGTGGTATTCTTTCTTGTAGTGCTACATGTAATTCTTCCTGTGGTGTCCTCGTCTCTTCTCGATTGGTGTCTTCTTCCTCCCCCCGCAACTTTGCCTAATATGATTCCTCTTTTTGTTGTAGCTTTTTTTTCTCTAGAGGAAATGTCCCATGTTGTTCCTCGAGGCTAGGTGTCTCTTCCAATTGGATTATTGTTTGAGAGATAAATTTCTCTTGAGTAGGGGTATTCGTCCTTGGCCTATACCTCTTAAAGATATGATGTTCCCACCTAATTACTAGGGATTTCTGCTTAGTTGATACCTTTGGTTTACTTGGTGTTATTTGCTTAGAGAGGGTCCCCATCTTCACAAATTGGTTGCAAGTTCTTTCTCTGTAATTTCAAATTTAGGCTTATTCTTCTGAGAAGGCTTGGGGTTGGAAATAACCTTTTACATCCCTTTATCCATTATGGGGGACCTTTGTTCTCTCAAATTCCTTTGGCTCTCTAGGAAGGATTGTCTATCCATGTCCAGAAATTATTCCTATGGAACATGTGGTCTAGTCAACATGGTGGTATGGTCTCTCTAGTGCATCAAAGTCTATTACTTTATCAGCCTATGGTGGGACATAGCTTCTTGTTTCACTGACTTCACCTTACCACTCATCTTATTTAAGTGTTATAATAGGAAATAAGGAATATTGTGTTTGAGTTGGTGGAAAATGTGCTTGGTGTCTCAATTGGTAAAGAAACCTGAACTCATAGGAATAAACTACACTAAGTCTCCCCTCACAAGAAATATTTTTCAAGATATGATAGGAAACTTCAATCCAAGGAGGTGGAAGACTCTCTCTTTTGGTTCCACTTTTATCCTCGATGAACTATTCATTTTGCAGAAAAAATAAATTAATTAAATAAATAAATAAATACAAATAGAAAACAAATAAATATTCACGAGGGTTGATTATTTCCTTTATTCTTATTGTGTTTGAGTTGGTGGAAAATGTGCTTGGTGTCTCAATTGGTAAAGAAACCTGAATTGATAGGAATAAACTACACTAAGTCTCCCCTCACAAGAAATATTTTTCAAGATATGATAGGAAACTTCATTCCAAGGACGTGGAAGACTCTCTCTTTTGGTTCCACTTTTATCCTCGATGAACTATCCATTTTGCAGAAAAAATAAATAAATAAAAATAAAAAATAAAAAAATATTCACAAGGGTTGATTCTTGCCCTTACTCTTTTGGGTATGATAGTGACTCTGTTGAGCATAGTCTCATTAATGTGGATTTCTAGTCCTTTTACTATTGTACAATACTCTTTTCCCTGGTAACTTCGGAGACTCAAGGCAAACTCTAAAGCTACATCATCATAATCATACCCCTTAGCTCTTCAAATAATTCAACCATTGACTTCTATGAAATATGTTTAGTACCATAGGATTAAATGAATTTTGTTAGTGTAATGGGGCTCTCTCCTATTAAGCCCAACTCCCGTTGTAAAGTTTACAGGGTTTTGTATGAAACTATGCCTCAAATATACAAATAGTGGACCCTAACTATTTTCGTGAGGGATTATGTATATATAAGTGATTATAGAGTGCCCTGTTACATGTAGTAAGTCACACTATTTTTTATGACTATAATGAAAAAAACACGCAGCACAGAAAATGAGAATGAGACAGTAGTTTAGATGACCAACCTTTATATTACAGGTGTTGAGGATGGTCACTTATGTAAACCTTTATATTACAGGTGTTGAGGATGGTCACTTATGTAGTGTGCTTGTTTGGAGATAATTGGTGATGTTTCTCCTAATATACCTCGAAAATATAGCTCCTTCGGGCGTTGAACCCATAGACGCAGTTCTTATGGAACCCACTGATACAATTCCTGTAGCACCTACAGACCCAGTAGAAATCTTTTCGCAAAAAACTTTTAGTAAAAACCCTAATCAGAAACCATTCAATAAAGTTGTCTCCTAGATTTATTTTCATCTGCATGTAAATGGTGAGTTATCATTAACTTTTCTGAGTCTCAGGTGATGGATTGGCACGCAATGAGTGATGATTTCAAAATTCAGGCATGCAACATCCTGTTGATCACTGGATGTGACCACTATCTTTCCTGAATTTTTCCTGTGATCATTTGTGTGTGTGGAGGATTTGCTGAGATCCACTACTCGATGGGGTTGTTGCCTTCTAACTCGTGCAAAAAAATTTGGAGTTATCTATCGTTACTACCTTTCTAACAATTTTGATGATGTGACCTTGTATTGTGCATATCCATGCAAACCAAATGAAAATGAACGACTTAAGCCTTCATGTCTGATTGTGTAGTCTTCTAGATCAACTAGAGGTGTCATGGAGCATGAAACGAAGGTTGCTACTATATAATTTTGACCACAAGATCCTATAGGAGGACGAGGACATGACATGTTATCATGTAGGAGAAAAAATTTCCAATTCTTCCTTCTCGTTGAGTGTGGTAATTTACTTTCTGAAGCTAATTTTTTTAATTTTTAAGGTTGGATCATGAATTTTTAATTGAACTCTAGTTTATGATAAATTAAGGGCTTTCACTACTTGTAGCCTTCCTGTATATTTACAAGGTTGGTTGTACTTTCTTATAGAAATTTGTTTGGTGAGAAAAATGAGTTTGTAGGTGAGTTTGGAATGATGGAAAATGATATTTATGGATGAGTATGACTTGTGTAAGGATAAATATGGATGGTGAAGTTGGGAAAAGGTTACTATTAAAGAGAAAATCGTGACCTTATAGCAGAAACCATTCAGAAGAATATTGTCTCTTAAATCAATTTTCATTTGCATGTAAATAGTGAGTTCATCATTAGCTTTTCTATGTCTGAGGAGATGGGTTGACACACAGTGAGTGACGATTTCAAAATTCATGCATGCAACGTGCTGCCAATCACTAGACATGACCACTACCTTGCCTAAGTTCTTCATGTTATCAACCATGAGAGTGGAGCATTTGTTGGTGTCCACTTCTTGATGGGATTGTCAACTTCTAAGAAAAATGAGTTTGTAGGTGAGTTTGGAATTATGGAAAGTGATATTTATGGATGAGCATGACTAACGCAGGCATAAATATGGATGGTGAAGTTGGAAAAAGGGTATTCTCAAACAGGAAACTGTGACAAGTAAGAAGGCATGATTTTCTCGCTGTAATGTATGATAGATAAGCCTAGGCTTCTTGTGTGTGCTTTCTTGTAGCCTTGTGTTTTTATTCTAATCATTTTTCTGTTGTAAGTAGGCCCTAGCCATCTAAACATCATAAAACAAACAAAAGGATTAACTAAAAAAATCTTGTGTTTTTCTCTTTTCTTTCATGGGGGTAGTGGTGCCATTTTTGGTGTTCACCATTTCCCTACCCTACCAAACCTGTAAGGGTTTTCCTGGTAGGGAAATTTTATTTACAAACTTAGAAAGTACCTCATAGAGGTTTTCATTTTTATATCTTGTCTCAAGTGTCTTTAAGGAGGTTTTCACATGAGAATTTTCTTCTTTCTTTTTTTCTTTTTTCTCGGGTATTGGATGGATTAGGAGCGTTTATGCTATCAATCACATCCAAATATTGTCTCTTATTTGTGTTTATTAATTCATCTTTCGACAAAGGTCTCTTGTAGGCCTTGAGTCTGAAACCATTTACTAGAAGAGGGATTTGTTCTTCGTTTATAGTTCTGATCTACACATAGCCATTATCATAACACTTCTTTACCACATAGGGCCCTAAGATTTTGGTCATAAATTTTGTTGTGAAATATTCAAACTTTGAATCATAAAGCAAGGGCCAATCACCTTCTCTCATTTCCTTCATTCCTCCTTATCTTAAATATTTGTATTACATGCAATCATTTAAAACCCAATGCAAAAAATATTATTGTTCCCTTAACATCTCCCCAACAATGACACCAAAAATGTCTAGACTAATTTACTTGTATAGATTAGAACATTAAATTATCAATCTAGGAGTCCATAAACTTGTGAGATGCCATGCATTGTATGTGCAAGGTGACAATTTCCTATCTTTAAAATTTCAAAAATAAATGCCATGTACACTTAAACTATTATAATGTAAAGCAAAGTTTTAAACTAGTAACGTAATTTTCAAGGAAGAAAATGAACTAATCTTCTCCAATCTAGGCTACAAAAGCTTATGTGGAAAATCTAGTTGTAGGAATTTATGCTTTGAGAAAGGTTGACACAATAATACATTTTTTGTGAAATTTTCTAAAATGAAATTCTACTACAGTATCTGATATTATTTATCTTACTTATTATTCAGCAACAAGTTATTTACAGAAATTGCTTCAATAAATATTGAAATAAATACAACTGCAGTCTTCACAAAAATGTTAAACAAAATATTAAGAAATACAAGCACATAAATGACACAGTTATTTTTGGACAATTGTCCCTGGAAAAACCCAATGTGGTAAAATTGGTGCAGCAGATGAGGGTTTCTTTTATTATTCTTCAGCAAAATCTCTCGTACAGAAAATGACCAGCAGAACAGAAGAGAAATATTATGAGAAATTTACAACCAAATTCCTCACTTGATTTTCAGTGAGTTTATGACCCTTGAGTGCCTCTGAGACCCTTTGTGTCTCACTACGTCAGCCTCTGCGCAGTGGCTATGTAGGTCCAGCATCATAGCTCCTGCGTTGTCACTGCCTTTGCGCAGTTCTTCCTCTGCCTTACTTCTCTCTACCAGATTTTGTACACTTAGCCCTTGCTAATCCCTCTTTGTCTCCACCCTGCAACTCTCCCTCTGAATCGATTTCTCGTGCCAAACTTCAGCCAGTGAGAAAATTGATCTTCTTGGGCAACTGAGTATCTACCTTAGTATCTCTTACAAATGACCCTCAAGTATTCTTTTATAGTCTTCTTGTTGAGACTTCAACGGTCGAGATTAGATCTCTAATCAATGGTTGAGATTATATTTTGACTTGATCTCTTTTTTCTAGAAGATTCACCCACAATTTACATTAATACAGATTAATTATTTTAATTTCCTAAGTTAGACTTAGGGTCCCCATTAAAAATAATTAATATTTCTTATAAACTTGTTTTTTAGTGGAATTTCCCAAAATGATTTATGGGTTATTTGTAATGCATGTGTCTCCACCTCTCCACAAAATTTGAGACTTAGATCACATCCTATGCTACCAAAAATCAACATTTTTCACTTATGTAGATTATTCACCAAAGGAGAAATTTTAACCACGCATGCTTTGAATGAAAATTTATTCTAAATCAAATTGAAGAACACAACTAAGTCAAGTGTAACTGGTTGATTCAGACATACATTAGGCATTTTACTAGAAAACTTTGGTTGTAGTGTATTTATCCTACTCCCTTGGGTGGATTAAAGACTTGCAACAATACTTTGTTGACTTCTCAATCATTACTCAATCAAGCAAAGTTAAACTTAGTTTCAAAAGAAAATAGCATTTCTAATAAATGAAAACTAATGCCCCATTTGAACAATGAAAAGTTTGTACATATGTAACATAGATTTGAAAAGAAATTAAAGAATAATTTCCCAACAAATGAAAGGTACAACAAAGTAAAGTATGTGCATGAAAGAAAGGGTGCACTGGCCAAAGAATTGGGGGCCCTCCAAGTATCGCCCTCCAAGTATCAATTTGGACATAGAACGATTTATTTGTTGTAGAAACTTAAAGCTACTACATGTGCTAATTACAATAAGGCAAGTACAATTATGTTTTATTGGAAGGCTATATTGTTTATGGAAATATATCACACCTCTCATGCCTTCACTCCTTAAAGTTATTTATACAAAACATAATGAAACAAAATTGCTTATAATCTTCACCCAACCAACTCATTTCTAATTTTATCACTCATCTATATTGAATTCAACCCTTGAAGTGGCCCAAAATCGTGCCAAAATTATTACCATGCTCAGCTGTATGAATTTGTTGGCAATATTTGTGGTTTTTTTTCTTCTTCGTGATGAGTGATTGCATTGACCACGCATTCAGTGGACCCCTACGATTAATTTTTTGTGGATCCATGAGGACACATTCCATCTTGAGAAACCTAACAACAAAATCCATGTCTTTTTTTTTGCCTAAAATTTCTATATATGTCTAAATAAAGGACAAATTAATAGAACACATAATTTCCTATAAAATTTGCTGAAAATGATTTCCCAATGGATAAAAATTATCAAATTCAAAAATTAAAATGAAATAATAAAAATACATTTTCAATGGTTTTATTAGTCAACATGAAGATAAAATATGACAAGAATGATGGGTAATATTTTTAAAATAACTGAAATAAGGTCTATTAAGATGGGTATTTTTCATCAAAAATGAAAATCAACATTGACCACCATGATAGAGTGAATGCTACATCAACTCACATTATCCATACCTAGAGTTATTTTCATGTTGACTTTCAAGAAGATTCTAGAACGTCCAAAACCATAACCCTAATTGAGAGTTGGGGAATGCAAAAACCCCAACCTTAACATTGGCTATCATGACATGTTAAACGCTTAGTGGCTAGGAGAGGGAAGAGATCTATTTTTATGATATTGTTTATTGTTACATAATTGAACATAGCATTTGGGAGTGGGATATTGAAATAGAACAAAGGAAGTAGAAGGTCATGTAATAGCCATATAGGCCATAGTATCACCATGAAAACTCCATTATGAGTGTGCATTTTTCATATTTGCATTTCATAAGTTTAAAAAAAGTAACAAGGTATAGATCTCACCTTCTAGCTGGGTTTTTCTCATAATTGGGTGTTCCCGAGGTATGTATTGTGTTCATTATGTGAATGTTGTGTTATTTGTTTATCTTCTTTCATTTCAATTTTATTTTACATTTATAATTTGTGCACTTAGTGATATTAAATTGAATTTAAAGAAAAACTCTTGCATAATAAGAGATTTCAAAGTATTATAAGGATTGTTGTAATGAATTTTTTCTAGTCGAATATCCATGTCAATTTACAAATCACAAAAAAAAATGATGAACTTAGTATTTTCATTGGAACCACTGGTGATGCATCTTGTAAATGCATTGTGCATTGTGTAAAAAATTCATAGGCCAAACTAACTATACTTTTGTACAAATAAATGAAAAAAAAAATTACTACTATAATGAAAACAATAAACATGAAAATGTAAATAAACTAAATGAAGTTGTAGCAAAGAAACTACTTGGGCTCATCTTTGGAAACCTAGAAATGATATGAAACCTATTGTCAATAAAAATTGCTAACAAAATCCCATGATTCAAAAGTAGTGTATGACCTACATTTATAAAGGGAAAAAAGGCACTCATGCTTAAAGGTGTTGGAAGCATAGTGTACAATAAAAACTAGAAATTGATTTGATTTTTATTTTTTAATTTATACCTATTGTGGTGTACCTTCTATCTTACTCCATCAATGTGGTTATATCTTTTGAATGCACCATGTTTATATATATATATATATATATATATATATATATGTATGTATATATGTTTATATATATATGTATGTATATATATATATGTATATGTATATATATATATGTATGTATGTATATATATATATATGTATGTATGTATATATATATATATATGTATGTATGTATGTATGTATGTATGTATGTATGTATGTATGTTGCACCTTGTATATAGGAACATTGTGGTTATTGAGTTACTTTCATTTTATAAATAGAGATTTGTGATTATTTGTGATATTAAAAGTATTTTTATCTATGTAGTCAATTTCTAACCTTAAAATTTGAATTCTTGTCAGTTGAATTGCCACAATTGTCTTTCTTGTTCACATCGATGTCCTACATTTATCAACATTCATTAGCCATTTAACTTATATGGCTAGGCTAGTTTTACAAAATTCAAGCATGGTTGGTAATTTTTTTAATATAACCTTAATGTGATGTCACTTATAACTAATTGCATTAGTGCATGTTTATATAAGAACCGAAGGGGCACTATCATAAATTAGGGGACATCTCAAGCATTTTCTAAATAACATATTTTATAAAATTTGAATATAGATGCCCAACTTTTGAGTTGTTATTGGTAATGAATATATATATGAATTTTATTGGTAGTGATATATATATATAGTGTTGAAACAAAATACATAATTACAATTGAACGAAATAGACTACAATACTTATTTTCTCAAAAGAAATATATTAGCTTGTGGATGCTCATATATCGTCTCATGGTATTTGGTGCAAATAAATCACTTATAGAGAAAAATAAAAAAACCATAGCCTACTCATAGGGAAACTAGGTTATACCAACACGCATAATTGCAATATGATATGTTGTAAAAAAAACTATAATGGTTTTCCATATAAGAAATTGAACCTAAAATTATAGTAGAGTTAATAATTGAGTTTAGATAACAAGTAGACTATAGAATATAAGAGAAAAACCAAATTTTTTGTCAAAAAATATGAAATTAGGGTTGAATTCATCCATCAACTACATCCTTGGAGGAGTGAATTTGAATAGTAGAGTCCTAAGATAACCCAGGTAACTTAGATAGAAGAACCTCGTCATGATCTTTCACTATCCAAGAGCAAATAGTTTGAACAATGTGATTTTGATATTCTAGAGTCTCCACTTGCTTATGAAACTCCTACCTATTCACTTTCTTTGATAACAAAGCATGAACCATGAAGGATTTGATGTGTCGGTAGAGCTACACAATTCAAAAGAACTTGGGGTCTCGACAGTGATTGGTGCCTAATTCAAGGACAAACTCTTCTTCTAGAAAACCCACATCCTTGTCTTCTTTATAAGTTTGTTCAATCTTAACATCTTCTTCAATTGCTTTAATAAACTGCTAAATGTAAGTTGGGGTGTACTAATGGAAGGCTGAGGTTGTTGTAGCAACTAAAATCTCCACCTTTGTCCTATAAGTAGGGGTTTTTTAAAGATGGGAGGTGCAGGGAAACATTTTTAAGACTAGGAAACTAGAACCAAACAATTGAAGGGATTGTGGATGAGCCAAAGGCAAAGTACAGACTTGTAAAACTTGTCAAGCTAGGAGTAACTCTAAATGAAATTGTTGTTTTTGCATTAATATAGAACATGAATACATAGAAGGAAAGGGAGATTATTGGGTTTCATCTCCCAATGTCTCTTCGTCTTCTAACTTCATTTATTTCTGCTATTTACAATATTTACATAATTTTCATAATCCCAAAGATTAGGTGTCAACATTCCCCCACTTAATCTGAAGGGATGTTGGTGATTCTAAGCATCATTCTGAATCGTTCAAAATTTTCTCTTCCAAGTGCTTTGGTGAAGATGTTTTTGATCTACTCATTTGTGGGACAATGTCGTAGGTGGATTTCTTTGGCCTCAACATGACGTTGAATTAGATGGTATTTTGTATTGATGTATTTTGTTCAATCATGGAACTTTGGGTTCTTTTCCAACTTTATTGCAGAAGTTTTGTAAATCAAAAGAGGAGTTAAATGTACTTGTTTCTCCTACAAATCTTTCGGAATTTTCTTGAGCCACGCAATTTCCTTTATTGCTTCAGTTGCTGCCACATATTCTACCTCAGTTGTGGAATCTGCTAGAACTGAATGTTCGTGTGACCTCCAGGAGACAGATCCTGATCCAAGACTCATAACATAACCTGAAGTAGATACCCCAGTTTCTTTATCTCCATCGAAATCTAAATCAGAGTATCCAATCAAGTTGAAGTCACCTGCCTATGTATATTTGAGTCCAAAGTCCTGAGTTCCCTTCAAGTACTTTAGAACTCTTTTTCCACCATACCAATTACCCTCACAATGCTTTTTCATAAACCTGGAGAGGATTCCAACAGAAAATGAAATGTTTGGTCTAGTAGTATTCAGGTAGTTGAGACTTCCTACGAGTTTTTTGTACTTTGTTGCATCCTAAAATTATTTTCCTTCAGTTGATGTGAGTTTTAAGTTATGTTCCATTTGAGCAGTCAAAGGATTGCACTCATCCATGCCAAACATGTTCAACAAATCTCCAATGTACTTCTTCTAAGAGAGAAATATGAACTTTGTATGTTGGGTTACTTCAATACCAATATAGTAGTGAACATAGCTAAAATATTTCATTTCAAAACCTTTCCGTAGTTCCTTATTTATGGATGCATTGTATTTCTCATTGTTCCCTGTCATCAAAATATCATCTACATACACCACGATATATACAAATGTTTTACCAACTTTCTTGACAAACAAAGTTGCATCATCAAGATCATAATGTTTGAAATTGAGTTTCAGAAGATGCTTAGACAATTTCTCATACCAGGCTCGTGTTGCTTACTTGAGTCCATACAAGGATTTTATAAGCTTGCATACTTTTTTTTCCTGACCCTTCACAACAAATCCTTTTGGTTGGGATATAAAAACATTTTCTTTCAGATCTCCATTCAAGAAAGCAGTTTTTACATCCATTTGATGGACTTTCCAACCGTTCTGAGCTACCTATAGAAAATCCACATAGATCAAAACTGATAATCCTAATATGCTAAAACATTATACTTGAATCTACTCTATTGATTGCAGAAACCAATTACGATCACAAATCACAAAATATGAAAGAGAAATAATTTCAATCACACAGTGCACAAAGATTTCCTAGGGAAAGCCTCAGTTAAAAACCTCGCTATATGTATATTACATAAGCTAGAAAATATGAGAAGATTAGAATGCTTTTCTCCAACCAGAGAAACCTATGCACTATCTTTATCTGTCTCATTGATTCCTAGACAAGCTTATTTCAATACTTAACCAATTTTCTGACCTCCAGGATCCCTATTTCCTTGTGTTGTTTCCTTGGGTAATTAGGCTCTATTAATTAGGGAAATTCTCATCCATATTGTGAAATCCATTAGGGGAATTTCTCTAACTGCATGCACCACCAATACAATTTGGATAGTTATAAAACTGATAGTACACTTACCTTGAACTCCAATCTCAACTAGGTCTTTCGCGGAAATGATATGCATGAGTTATTTA
Organism: Pinus albicaulis; assembly: GCA_034641835.2. Lineage (NCBI taxonomy): Eukaryota > Viridiplantae > Streptophyta > Pinopsida > Pinales > Pinaceae > Pinus > Pinus albicaulis. Next base: position 1,550,324,372 of record CM076570.1, read on the forward strand.
TGAGTGAACCACCAGTTATCTGATTGATCACTAGATGTGGTTCAAGTCCAAGTTCCACTCTTTGACCTCTAACTATTTCCTCCATCAGTTACAACTATTTAAAGTGATTTTAACTCAGATAAATTGAGTTAATTAATTACAACTCAAAATAAACTCAACTAGGGCTCCTATAATGTAGGAGACACTATAAATGACTCATGTTAGACCCTCAAATCGAATTAACTGAACCAAATAAGTCATACTAACTTAGTCAACTCATACAAGTCTTGTGATGTGGAATTACAATTTTATTCTAATTTAATTCAAGGAAAAATTAAATAAGAATATTTTCTTGTTGCCATTTTCAACACTCCCTCTCAACAAGAAAGGGGTTTTCTAATACCCCAATCCTGCCTCTATGGAACTTGAATTTGACTCTTGATAGTGTCATCATCAAGATGTCTGCATCATGTTCCTCTATAGGAATTTACTCTAGCATCATGATCCACCTCTACACACAATCTTTGAGATTGTGGTACTAGATGTTGATATGCTTGGACCTATCATGAAAAACTGGATTAACTGAGAGTTTGATGCAACCCTAGTTGGCATAGTAAATCATTTTAGGATCCATATGTTGACCAAACAACCCAACGAGGATCTTCCTCATTCAGATAGCCTCACAAGTTTCTTAACTAGAAGCCATGTACTCTGCTTCTGTTGAACTGAGTGCAACTAATCTTTGCTTCTTGTTGTATCAGGAAACTATTGCTGACCCAATACTGAAGATTCTGCCTGATGTGCTCTTCTTTTCGGATGGACTCCCTACCCAATCTGCATCTGTGAATCCTTGAAGCTTCACTCCCTCTGTCTTCCTATACCAAAGACCAAACTAAGTGGTGTCTCTGAGCTATCTCAACACATGTTTGGTTGCCTTCCAATAGAGCTTTGTTGGCTTAACCATTTCTTGACTAAGTTGGTTAACCTCATAACACATGTTCGGCCGTGTTTTCACCAAGTACATAAGTGAACCCACAAGCTGCCTGTAAACGATAGCTTCTAACACTTCACCTGAAGTAGCATCTTCCTTCCTCCAATTCCTTGCTAGAGGAGTCTCCATGGGTTTGATGCTCTCCATGTGAAACTTCTTTAGTGTATTATTAGAATACTTTCCCTGAGAGACAAACAGTGCCCCATCTCTTTGCGAAATTTCCAAACCAAGGAAATAATGCAAGGGCCCCATGTCTTTCATCTCAAATTCTCTTACAAGATCCTAGTTGCAAGTTTTGATCAGCTTCTTGTTGGGTGCAGGAATTACACTTAAGTAAATTCCTCAACACTTAAATTGTCAACCCGGGGGATTCGTAAACTTAGAGACGAAGCACAGGAAATGCTAGAGATGGTATGAATATTTCTAATATCAACTCCTACTTTTTAAAGGAAAAATTGCAGAATCAAACTTTAGAGAAAGGAAACTCAAACCATCAAAACAATCTGAGGCTAGAACAAAAAGAAATGTACTTGCAAGAGAGATTCAGAAATAAAAAGAAGGCAATTACTCTAGCGGGATATTGATCATCTACTGAGAATGTGTTTTCTTTAGCAAAGACACCTTAGCATTTTTCAACAGATGGGCCCTTTCAAACCTGCTCATGTAAAGATATCCTTCCCACAAGAATCGATCTTGCACTAGTGCAGTCTTCTTGCACTAGTGCAGGAACAACGATCTATGCAGAAGGTGTAAAGTAATGTTCGTACTAAAAATGCTTTTCTTCGTGCAAGGGCCCTGAACTTTCTCAAGTCCACAACACTCAGATCTGGTACCAAGAAACTGGTTCTTGTACCTGATCTGAGCTTCTTACACTTTAACTTTTAGTCCTTGAAATCAATGATTAATTACTGCAAGTGTTATGAAACCAAATTGCTTATCAGAAAGATGAATATCTGTAGAGAATAAGGAAACAATCTTTTTGATTAAAATGTAACTGAAAGCAAGAAAGATGTTAGAAGTAAACTAAAGAGACTTGCTACATCACACTATCCAGTGCTGGTGCAGAAACAGTTCTCTTGCTTGCACCAGGTGGAGAAAATAAACCAACCGTGCAGAAAGTTAATAGTACACCAACGTGCACTGGTGCAGGTAATTTCTCCTGCTCGAACCAGGCAGAGAAAACAAATTTAAATTCAAATGCAGAAAAGGAAATTTAACTACTTCACAGTGTAGATCTTCTTTCACTCAAACATAAATTCAAATGTTGTAAATTAAATCACACTTAGCAAGAACAGAAAGGAGGGAAAACGTGTTGGGTTGGTTGGGCCCTATCCAACCAACGCATTTCCCTTTCAAATGGAAACGCTACTCGGTATTGAATCAATTCATCAACTATTTAAGCATGAAGAAATAAAATCCATGAAGCATAAGGCGGAGCTCTTCTTATTAAATCCTCAAAGAAAATACATGCGTGATTACATATCCAGCTTGGATTTGGGCGATAACAAAAGACAGGATTGTTACTGCCTCACTGGTTCTATTCTCTGATCTATTCAATTCTATCAAAACATTGAACAACTTGTCCTATTTACATTTCTCCTTATATATATCCTTTTGGCCGAGGCTAAAAGGATCGTTTAACCATTACATAGCCAATTTCAAAAATAGTTACAACAAATTACATAACCGATTGTAGAATAAGCTTTCGGCCTTCAAAATTAAACGTTCTAATAAAACAGGTCGTGGCTATCTCCAACTATTCGTTCCTCCTAAGTCTGATCTCTGCTACTCTAGATTGACTTGTTGTTATCACTGGGACTCGGCTGCCTTCAGATATGGTGGTACAAAATTAGGCAGCAATCAAAGAGATCCGGATTTGCTGCCAAGATTCGCAGTGCTGGCCCTGGTGCAAGATCTGTTCTGCACTAAAAATCAGCGGACAAGGTAAGCATTTAACTATTAAATAACATATGAGGTAACGATGAGTTACAAAAGTAATTCTAAGTAGAAAATCACATAATAAATAGTTAATAAATTCTAAGTTAAGTTAAAATATGTAAAATATGAAGTTAATGCGAAATGTGTCATTGTTCTCGCACTAGTGCAAGATGAGGGCGCATAAGATAGGTAAAACAGGGTAAATGATTACGATTTGGAAAGGGAAAAATGGTCAAAAAGGGTGCAAATTAGAGGACCAACACTTCTCATCACCTGTTAGAATTAAATAATTGGCATATAATACTATAATTAATAATTTACCTTCAACCACAATATAATAAAGGTTCGCATATGCTTCACTTTTGGTTAAGCCCAACCCAGTGAAATATCTTTCGATCCTGGTGTACCAAGAATGAGGTGCTTGTTTCAGTCCATACACCGCTCACTTGAGTCTGCACACATGCGATTCTCTATCGAAGGTCTTAAATCCTTTTAGATCCTATATGTACACCTCTTCCTCAATCACTCTGTTGAGGAAAGTTTTATTTACATTCACTTGATGTATTTTCCATCTCATCTGCTCTGAAAGTGCAAGAATAGATCTATTTGAAGAGTACCTTGCTACTGGAGCAAAGGTCTCTTCGTAATCAATTTCCTCCACTTGAGAGAACCCCTTGGCCACAAATCTAGCCTTGTGTTTTTCGACACTCCCATTTGCAACTTGCTTTACCTTGTAGATCCACCTAGATCCTACAACTAACTTTTCATTTGGCCTTGGGAAAGCTTCCCATGCATTTTTCCTGATAATGGAGTCATACTCCTCTACACTCTCTCTCATAAGAGCCATGTAGCCAGTGTACTGATCTGGGGACCTTCTCTACATGCATTGTGATGTGAGTGCTCCCACATTCTCTCTAGCAACATGCATCAATATTTCAGCCTCTCTGGTGCACTTCCTTCTATCTCTCGATTTATCTGCAAGAGTGGGTGTTTCCACTCTCTTCTCCTCCACTTATGGTTGCTCCACATCTTGAGGTTCTTCTTTTGGAGCTAAGAGATCCTCATCTACGTGCATTAGAAGCTCCCTCTCAAGGGAAATTTGCATGGTCGTTCCTTCATTTAATTTCACATCTCTACGAACCAATGTCATCTTGTGATATGGAAAGTACACCCGATAGTTGTGAGGTGTATCATTGTACCCCACAAATATGCCCAACTCATCATTTGGTTCTAGATTTTTTTGTGCATCCTTGGAAACATGAAAATAAACGGATGAACCAAAAATTCTAAAGTGCGCCACATATGGCCTCTTACCGAAAAAGGCTGACTATTGTGTAGTTAGATCCAATGAGGACTCCTATTCTGTACATACACAGTTGTGTTGCATGCTTCCTCCCATAAGTGCAACGGTAGGCCCTGATCATGTAACATCTCCCTTGCAGCTCCCACGATGATTTTTTCTTTCTTTCTGCAAGCCCATTATGTTGTGGGTTATGAGGTGTTATCAACTCTCATTGAATTCCTTCTGATGCATAGAATTTATTAAATTCATTCGACACATATTCCCCACCATTGTCACTCCTAAGAGCCTTCACTTTCATGCATGTGTCTTTTTCAACAAGTGCTTTGAACTCACAAAATTTTGAGAATGTCTGGTATTTCTTCTACATGAAGAATATCCAACACTTGCGTGAAAAAACATCTACAAAAATCACATAATACTTGTGCTTGGTCGTGGAGGCTATCGAGAATGGTCCACACACATCTAATTGAACTCTTTCAAGGATCGCTTTCGCTCGATTGTCGTTATCATGAAAGGTGGCTTTGGCGCAGTTCTCTAATGCACACCCTTTGCATGTATCACGCTGCTCAAGTGCACCCTTGGGAAGTCCTTAAGAAAATTTTTGCATGATATTCAAAGCTTCGTGGTGTAGATGGCCTAATATTCTATGCCACAACTCACCAATGTCTCGGTTCTCCACCTTCTCTTCTTTCGCACTTAAGGCATTACAATCTTCTACGTCCAATTTGTATAGGTTCTTTACTCGAACCCTGATATTCTTCACTCATCCCATGGCTATGTGATGAAGTAACTTCTTTTCTTTGCTAACTATCACATTGTAGCCTCGGTCTTCCAACATAGCAACTAAAATTAAGTTCTTCTTCAAATCAAGAACATGCATGACATATTTTAATGTGAGAGGAGAACCACACTCCTCTGAAAGGTAAAAATATTGATGTTGATCGTGCTACACCTCCCATCATCTCCCATCTCGATGTGCATCTAGAGGTCCTTCTCCTCCAAGTCGTTGAAGAACTCTTTGTTTCCATTCATATGGAATGAAGCTCCACTATCTAGGTAGTACCACACAGATGCCATCACCGATGACACCATGCATGTGATGAGAGTGAAATCAAACTTGAAATGTGAAGAGCTTCACCTATCGCTCCTCCTAAGGGATTATTTCTGGCCTTCTTGTGCGGAAACTTCATGGCATAGTGTCTCAGCTCATGACAGTGAAAACATTTAATCTTAAACAAGTCCTTTTTCTTTCAAGCTTGACAATAATCTAATTTGGAATGGGATGAATTCCCTTTCTCTTTCTTTTCATTTCCATCCAAGGCACAATTATCATCATATTCATTATTTGATGAAGATCCATCTCTAGTGTTCTGATGAATCTCTTCTTGCACCAAGTTGAACCATAATCGCTCCCACTCTGGTAGCTTCTCCCTCCCATTTACCGAATCCTGGTATTTGTGTTAGCTCTTGGGAAGGCCTAGGAGTGATAGGCTCACCAGATCATCCTCGGCAATTGTAACTCCAACACTTCCAAGCTCATCTCGACATTGGGTGAATTTGGTCAAGTATTTTGGTATTGTGTCGCCCTTCTCCATAATGTTTTTCTGAGCTTTTCCTTCAGTGCCAGCTTCATGTGGTCGATGTTGTTCTGAAACAAATATGTTAAGGCATTCCACATAGCATATGGAGTTGTCTTTCCATGGAGGTTAGAGACAATATGATCTTGAACACATTCCACTATAATATTTCTTTCCTTTACTACATTCTTCTTCCAGATCGCCATATATTGAGCATCTGTTACTGCAAGCTTAGGAATATCATTTTCTATGAACTCCTTCACCCCATTGTCTTCCAACATTGCTTCCATCCTATCCTTCCAAGCTATGTAATTTGAACTACCCTCAAGGGCATATTCAAGTCTCAATCCAGAGAAAGACATCTTGATCCTACTGCTAGTCTTGAAGAGTAGATCTGTAGATTCAATTCGCCTGCACATAACAAAGTCGTATTCTTCTCTTCTATAGTGATTCTTGCTCTAGTACCATGTAGAAAATTCATGTAGATTCAAACTGATAATTGTAATATGCTAAAACAGTATACTTGAATCTACTTTACCAATTGTGGAAACCAATTATGATCGCGGAATCACAAAATATGAAAGAGAGAGAATTTCAATCACGCATAACACAAAACTTCCTTGGGGAAATCCTTAGCTAAAGACCCCGCTATCTGTACATTGCATAAGTTAGAAAATATGAGAAGATTACAATTTTTTTCTCCAACCAGAGAAACCTCTGCACTATCTCTATCTACCTCATTGATTCCTAGACAAACCTAGCTCAATAGTTAACCAATTTTCTGCCCTTCAGGATCCTTATTTCCTTGCGTTATTTCCTTAGGTAATTGAGCTCTATTAATTATGGAAATTCCCAATCCATACTGCGCAATCCATTAAGGGCCTTCCTTCGACTACATGCACCACCTGTACAATTTAGATCATTATACAACTGAGAGTACACTCCCCTTGAACTCCAATCTGAATTGGGTCTTTCTCAGAACTGACATGCATGAGTTATTTATGAGTGAATCATTAGTTATCAGATTGATCACTAGATGTGGTTCAATTCCAAGTTCCACCCTTTGATCTCTCACTAGTTTGTCCATCAGTTAGAACTAGTTAAACTGATTTTAACTCAAATAAACTGAGTTAATTAATTGCAACTCAAAATAACTCAACCATAGCTCCTATAATGTAGGAAACACTCTACATGACTCAATTTAGACCCTCAACTCGAATTAATTGAACCAACTAAGTCATACTAACTTAGTTAACTCGTGCAAGTTGTCTTGTGATGTGGAATTATAATTTTATTCTAATTTAATTCAAGGGAAAATTAAATTAGAATCTTTTCTTGTTGCTATTTTCAACACTGCCAATGAAAAGAGTTTCCATATGCTAGCCCATTTTGTTGTGGGGGAAAAAGTCTCCTCATAATCGACCCCTTCCTTCTATGCAAAATCTTTTGCCACAAGCTTGGTTTTGTGATTGTCAAGTGAGCCATCTGCTTTATATTTATTCTTGAAGACTCACTTACAGTGTATTGGTTTGGTTCCCAATGGAGGATCAATCAACTTCCAGGTGTCATTCTTTATCAAAGCATCATATTTTTTTTGTATCGCTTCTTTCCATTCATCATGAGAAGCAGCTTCTTTGAAGGAAGTTGGTTCGAAATATGTAGACAAATTCAGTTCACAATCATAAGAAACATCCATATCAACAAGTGAATCAGGATTGTTGACCACTCCATGTCAACTACCATATAGGAGTACACCCTTTTTTTTCGGAAAAGAGATTTCATTAGGTTCCAATGTTCAGATCATCTCAGATTCATCATCAGTCTGCAGTTTGTGAAAGTTGTAAACCCATTCTGCAAGTTTTTAATTTAAATGATCTTAGTAAGACCATAATGTATGTAACAACCTAAGTAAACCTATTATTTTGATGATGATTTTCATCCTGGAAGGTTTTTCGTCTCATTGACTCATATGTGTTTCTAAACACAAATAATCGACAAAGTTTTTCCCTCTAGCCTCACCCCAAAGCTAGGGTGTATTTTGTTGTCAAGATCTAAGTTGAGCCTTAGTGTTTTTTATCGAGTCTTTGTAGAGAAATTTGGGAATGATTTTAGCTAGTTTGATAAATTATTTTATTACAAATCACTTGGTCTACTAGATCATATTTGAGTCGCAGAATTTGGTAAATAATTAAAGGTCTATAACGAACGGATGTTTCCCCTTCATTGGTTCAATGTAATTATCTTATGTAAATAATATTTTAGCCATGGTGCTAAAATATTAGAGGATTGGAAAAATTAATAATAATCCCCTCATGTGTCAATTAAGTAAATTTTATGGAAAAAATAAATTAAAAATCATAAGCGAGAAATTTAATTAATGTGAGCCAAAATTAAGTCTTAGGAAAAATAAATTCTCCAAATAAAAAAAATTGTGGGTTCTAGAGAAATTAATTTTTGGAGGTCCTCCACCAAAGGAATATTGAAAATTTCAAGAAATTTTGGACCCTTGGGCCTTGGTGGTTAAGTCAAAGCCAAATTTTTTTTTTAAATGAATTAAAAGATAAATTCAAAAATTCCTCAAAAAATAAATCTTTTCGATAGTGATGATTAGAATATAATTAAATCTTTATCGACGATTGAGATTACTTTTACGGCGATCAAACCAACTAGCCGTTTGGAGAATTTATATGTAAATTAGAGGTCATTTTTCATGCAAATTATCCGATCATTGAGTCGTATACTTACTCTTGAAGCTCTCTCGTAAACTTTTATGGAATAATAATAACGCAAAGTTTTTGGGGTTTACATTGATGATGGTGTTCCTAACCTGCATCTTATTGTAATATTGTTTTTAATTATCAACTGAATGTTATTTTTATAAGTTGTCGATTAATAGCTTTCATGGAATAATCTATTGCATAGATTATAGACTTTAAAATAACATTTAAATTTAATTGAATTAGCAGGTATCTCTAATTTTACATCTCTATTAATCTTCCAGTTTAATTTGAAGTGTTCAGAAATCATTTGCATTTAAAAAAAATGGTATTTGGGGAAGTCCTCGATTGGACCAGATAACTCCCAAGGCATAAGATTTGAAGAGCCTTCTTGATCTAAAACCCTGGACTTATCTTACAAATTTCTTCTTGCGGGGTTTTTTGGGCTTGTACCTCATTTTTTTTTAAAATATTTATCTTTATAAATTGTATTTATTAAGATAGATCTAGCTAGAAAGAGATCATATCTATAGGTCTAGGAGAGGAGTTGGCCTCATACTCCTTATTGGGCCTCAGTTTTGTCTAATTTTTCACTCAAAATCTCTCATGCTACTGTTTGATTAAATGATTATTGTTGCAAGTATTTGTTACTTCTTTTGTACCATTAATGGAAGTTTAATAAAGGTTTGTATGTTGCAGGTTAAAGTTGATTTGATCATATTTTGAACCTACAATTACTTGCCTGCACTATGCAACAGTGTCCGGTACCAAATCAGTTCTTACAGCGTCCCTGCACCAGTGCAGGTAGCGTGCCTGCACCAGTGCAAGTTTTACAAATGCTACAGCCCCAAATTTCTAGCAGTTTCCCAATAGCCGATTTACTCCTCGATTTCCACGCCGATCATTGCGAATCTCAAAATTCTGAAACATGGGTGTTTTTCCCAGTATAGGAAATTGAGAAAGGCGCAGGTCGTTTTCCAAAATGTGTAATGGTTGAGGAGATATGAAGGGCGCTCTGGAGGCAGTTTGTTAAAAATACCATTTTTTCCAAAATTCTAGAAAACACAGTCAACAAGTTTCCAGACTACCAACTTCCGCCTCGATTTTTGTGCATATGAAGGAAAATAGAGAAATTCCGCGACATGGGTTTTTATCCCAGTATAGAAAATTGACTAAGCTCAAAATATTTTTCCAAAATTCATAACGGTTGAAGAGATACGAAGGGGGATTTGGAGGCAGTTTGTTAAAAATACCAACTTTTCCAGAATTCTAGAAAATGCCCAGATTTGGGAAATTCATGGTAAATCTCCATTATTTCAGTAGGGAAATGGTTGTACTGATATTATATTAATGATAATTAGTTGGGATTCAATCCCCATAATGTTTGTAAAGGATTCGCTTGTTTAATGCCAAGTTTGGAATGTAAAAAATTATAAAAGAAGAGTCATGGCTCCAAGCCTAGGGAAAATTTTAGTCAATCAATTAAGCAAAGGGCAGAAGCACGCACAAGCAAGCATAGCACAGAAGGGAGGAGAGATTGTTCCAATGTAGCAGCACGTGGATTTCAGTGTGAAATGCTTCTCCTACTTGCTGGGATTAGCCGATGTCTGCATTATGTAAAACACTATTTTTTTTAATTAATTGAAGTGATTTTTATTCATGTTTTGTCTATTCATTTCTTACATCTAATGATTTCGATTTTTGTGTGAACCAAGCACTTAAAGAGGGTGCGAGTTCGTTGGGTTGGCCGCCAGACCAGCTCGAGACCGCTCTCATCTTTTAAATAGCAGTTCAATTCTTCTTTGTTTGATTTTAAATTAATTATTTTTTGTTGCAATCCATTATTCCAAGTTTTAAGGCTAATTTGAGTTGCTACAATTTGTTTCTATTTCATTTGCTGCATTATTAATTATACTTGCACCTGAAATATTTTAAACAATGATTGCACCCTCCAAATTGTCCGAATTCATAAGATCAGCTCTGCCATTATGAGCTCTAACTCTAATTCTGTAAATTAATCCAGATCTATTAATTTATACTTAAAGCTACGATTTTTACATTTGTTGAGCCGATATTTATAAATATAGAAACTAGATGTTTGAATTGATAAATTCTTCATTAATATTATGGTTTCCTTTAACTTCTGGATTGTTCTTACACATAATTAGTGCAATCAGAATAGTTTGAATTGCTTTTGAATTTATTCCAACATTTACAGTCTTTTCGTTATTGTGTCGGCACCGCTTGATTTCTAGTTCTGATTTCCCTTTTGTTTACTTGCAATTAGAATTTCTTTTTGCATTGATTGTTTTTACTTTTCCGCATGCTTTTAATTGTTTGGATTGGTGTTTCTCGCACTAGTGTAGGATTACACTTATTTTCGAGATTAATTGCAAGATAGACTAGAATTTGTTTTGTAGGTTACCAGGGACTCTCTCTGGCATTTCCAGTGCTGCGTCTCGAAGTTCACGAACTCTCCGAATTGAAAAATTAAATGTTGGTACATTTATAGACTCTATATTTCACCCAACATTTTGGCGTCGTTGCCAGGGAGGCACTTAGGGGATCGACCTTGGTGACCTGTTGCATTTGGTTTCTATTCCTTCACATAGTTTCTCTTGCAATTTTATGTTCTTTGAATTTATTTCTTTCCTGCATTTTTGCATTAAGGTTTCTCATTTTATTTAATGTTGTAATAAACCCCCTCCCACCCTACACACACACATATATATATACACTATTCATGTGCTAAAAAATGTACCAGTGGTCTCGTTGAAGATAGAAAAATGGTATTTTGAGGCATTTTTCAATGAAGAGTTTGAGGCTAACATCAATCATTCAATGCACCTATTTTACTGATTAGTCGGAAGAAACATTCAAAGAAGGAGTCTCGAAATAGTACATGGAGAACCTCTTTTAGTTTGGTAAGAAATGGAAAACATTGTTACTTTTGAATTTCCTATCAAAGGTCTAGGAGTGGCTGAAATGCATAATATTCCCCCATCTGCACTACCAAAATTTCATGGTTTGGGAAATGAAGACCAAGATACATTCTTATTTGAGTTTGAAGTACTTTGTAGAGGATATGGTTATTGTACTGATTCTCAAAGGTTGCAAGTGTTTCCTCTTACTCTTAAAGGATCAGCTCTCCGATGGTTCATGAGCCTTGGTGGGAACTGCATTCAAACATGGTAAGACATGAAGAATGTATTTTTGGAGAAATATCAAAATTATTGCCAGGTCGGTGAAGATATTTTTGGAATAACACAAGGGGAAAATGAAAGCTTGGAGGATTATGTGGAGTGATTTAGATACAACCTCCAAAAATCAAAACATAAGAATTTGGTAAAAGATACTTTGAAAACACTCCTACTCAAAGGAATCCAAGATGAATTTTTAGAACCTTTAAATCTTATAGGAGCAAGTGATGTTTCTCACGTACCATATGATGATATTTGTAAATTCTGCACTAGTTATTCAAGAGGAATTTCCAAGATCGGTAAGAATTCTCGAGAACTTTCTTCTGAATTTTTGGAATCTACCACAAAAATAGGAGCTACAAAATATTTTCTAAATTTACAATTGGATGATTTGTAGGAAGAATGGAAGCATTGTAAGGAGAATCATTCAACAAATTATTTTCCATCACTGTCGGGCTTTCAACATGTATTTAAAGAATCAAGTAAGTAAATAAATCGACCGTCAGGTATAACTCAAAACTCATCATCGTTTAATACTTGGAATAATATTTATTGTCCCCAACTGGTTCCTAAACACATCTACAACCCTACAGTTCCATGGAAAACTTATAATCCTCCTTTGATTCAATACCCCACCTTATGGCCGCAATGGCCCTCTCCTTGGCCCTCATCCTCGAGCCAAATATCTCCATGGCCTCAGGAATCGTTTGGATCTTTTTCTCTAGGGAAATCTCCCATGCAAATTCATTCATATGAGCACCAACAACAATCACAAATTATTTCCAATACACCATTATGTTATCCTCTTCCATGTTCCCAGCAGCATGTGCAACCTTATCTTAACCCTAATCCAAACCATCAAGTTGCACAAAAGTTTGAACCTCCTATTTTTTCTATTGATTCCCATATTGAACGAGATGTTACACCTTCCATATTGGGAAAGGGAATGAATTTGGAAACTTCCCCTATTATCGCAGAACATTTACCCCGGGAAGATTTAATTCAAAGACCACCTAAGGATCAATCTTTCATTGGAACTTGTTATGAAAATGTTGTTGAAACTCAAAGCCCTAGAATCTGTCTCAACCTTCTTGTGAATCTAGAAATCAAATATCTAAGCCTGAACTTGAGGGATTTATCTTTTGTCCTTCACCTGATTTTTTGTGCTTACAGGAGAATGACTATCAAACTGTGGAAGACTTGCATCAGTTGGAGAATCATAAATACGTGGATTCCATTGAATCTTGGTTTCAAGCAGCCATCAACCCATCTTATTTATTCATCACTCAAAAACTCTTGGTACCATGTCAATTAAAGAAACTGGTTTCTCACGCTTTGGTATGTATTGAAGTTTATTTTTTAAAACTAAGTGTGAGTATAATCAACGTTTTGTTATGCACATGGCTTCATTGGAAGTACGCCTACACTTAAAGGTGATATTTCTCTCTTTAAAAATAGGGTAGGGTAATGAATAAAGATGAATAACAACACTCTTGAACTTGTGATTCCATAAAAGCACAGCTTTTGAAATTTTTATTATTATGTATTCTCATGGTGAAACTTGTCAAAAGTAATTTACACTTAACACTTCATATTTTTTAAAGTGACTTTGATTGTGGATCAATATGTATTGTTATAAGTTACATGTAATACTTTTCTCTTATTCTAACAAACTATCGTCCAAAAAATCTTTTCAAATTCCTCTTCGAAGAGACCAGTGAAAAACCTCCTATGGTGGACCACGCCTACAAAAATCTAATAAGCTTTCATAAAGAACTCTAGCATGATAAACTCAAGGAATATTTTTGGTCATTATCTGCGATGTTTTTTTTTTTAAGTTCTTAGGGTAGCATGACCAACCAGTAAAGAATAGTAATTAAAAAAAATTCACGTCATCCTGCACTCTTAAGGAGTAGATTTGCTTCCCCACCTATTAAGTAATCCATCTGAGGTTAATCATAATCAGAGTTTAAAATAAAAAAACATAAATGAATTAATTGAGGGATAGGAGGTTTCATTGCGAGCCAACCTACTATGATCATGGGTCCTAAGGAGAATGACATTACCGCACTGGTCACCAAGCCAGGGTAATGGCTTTCAGTTGGAAAACTGGAAGACGAGAGGTCTCATCGCGAGCCGTCTCATTCATTCTTGTTAGTTCTCGTGAATGGCATTGTCATTCGTTGGTTACCAAGCCAGGACAACGTCCTTCAATTAACTTATAAAAAGAGAAAAAATAAATGCTCATAAATAACTATGAATCTATATCTAATAGGTGGGACAAAATCATTTCGTAAAGTTAAAAGGTATCCCTGTCGAGGCTATGGATTCTTGCTGGCAGCAGGGCCATGCCTGTGGTATTAAAGTTGACTCTACACTATAATTTACTTGGTTGATTTTGTTTTCCGTGAACTCACTATCAATCTCTTTGAGAATGGCTTTAAAATCATTTTGTTGTTATACCTTGGAGTTCTATATTTTTGGAATGATTTTTATGGACGCAGGGACCCTTAGTGTTGGTAATTCACTATGCCCAGACAAGAGAAGCTTTAACTATACATGGATGATGGTAAAATAATCATTATGGGAAGGTATTACTATGTCTACCTATAACACCATATCGTTTAAATCATGTCAGTCATGTTTATAATGAGGATGTTAAAGTGAAACTTTTGATCACGGATACTTCCGAGATATTATTTTTGAAAATTTTAAAAGTTGTCTATTTTTCTCAAGTAATAACACCATCCTTGCAATTTAGTTTTTCCATGGTAATTTTCATTTTAGTTTTTCTTGAAATCAGTTTAAGTAAATAAAGAGTCTAGCAGACACTCTGTTTTTAAGAGCAAGCTTTATCAAGTGCAGGAAATGTAATCATGCAGAATTGCAGGAACATCATTATGAATGTTTATACATGTTTCTAATTTTGTTTTTTACAAAGTAACAGTACTGGATTTTCTTGCATGAGGACATGCAAGATGGTCAGCATGGGGGGATGTTGGGCCTCAGTTTTGTCTCATTTTTCACTCAAAATCTCTCTTGCTATTGTTTGATTAAATGATTATTGTTGCAAGTATTTGTTACTTATTTTGTACCATTAATGGAAGTTTAATAAAGGTTTGTATGTTGCAGGTTAAAGTTGATTTGATCATATTTTGAACCTACAATTACTTGCCTGCACTATGCAACAGATTCCTGTACCAAATCAGTTCTTATAGTGTTCCTGCACCAGTGCAGATAGCGTGCCTGCTCCAGTGCAAGTTTTACAAATGCTACAACCCCGAATTTCTAGCAGTTTCCCGACAGCCGATTTACTCCTTGATTTCCACGCCGATCGTTGCGAATCTCAAAATTCTGAAACATGGGTTTTTTTCCCAGTATAGGAAATTGAGTAAAACACTGGCCGTTTTCCAAAATGCGTAATGGTTGAGTAGATATGAAGGGCGCTCTAGAGGCAGTTTGTTAAAAATACCAATTTTTCCAGAATTCTAGAAAACACAATCAACAAGTTTCCAGACTGTCAACTTTTGCCTCAGTTTTTGTGCAGATGAAGGAAAATAAAGAAATTCAGCGACATGGGTTTTTATACCAGTATAGAAAATTGACTAAGCTCAAAATGGTTTTCCAAAATTCATAACGGTTGAAGAGATACGAAGGGGGCTTTGGAGGCAGTTTGTTAAAAATACCAACTTTTCTAGGAATTCTAGAAAATGCCCAGATTTGAGAAATTCGTGGTAAATCTCCATTATTTCAGTAGGGAAATGGTTGTACTAATATTCTATTAATGATAAGAAGAGTCATGACTCCAATCCTAGGGAAAATTTTAGTCAATCAATTAAGCAGAGGGCAGAAGCACGCACAAGCAAGCATAGCGTAGAAGGGAGGAGAGATTGTTCCAATGTAGCAGCACGTGGATTTCAGTGTGGAATGCTTCTCCTACTTGTTGGGATTAGCCGATGTCTGCATTATGTAAAAGACTATTTTTTTTAATTAATTGAAGCGATTTTTATTCATGCTTTGTCTATTCATTTCTTGCATGTAATGATTTTGATTTCTGTGTGAACCAGGAACTTAAAGAGGGCGTGAGTTGGCTGGGTTGGCTGCCAAACCAGCTCGACACCGCTCTCGCCTTTTAAATAGCATTTCAATTCTTTTTTGTTTGATTTTAAATTAATTCTTTTTTGCTGCAATCCATTATTCCAAGTTTTAAGGTTAATTTGAGTTGCTGCAATTTGTTTCTATTTCATTTGCTGCACTATTAATTATACTTGCACCTGAAATATTTTAAACAATGATTGCACCCTCCAGAATGTCTGAATCCATAAGATCGGCTCTGCCATTATGAGCTCTAACTCTAATTCTGTAAATTAATCCAGATCTATTAATTTATATTTAAAGCTGCGATTTTTACATTTGTTGAGCCGATATTTATAAACACAGAAACTAGATGTTTTAATTGATAAATTCTTCATTAATATTATGGCTTCCTTTAACTTCTGGATTGTTCTTACACATAATTAGTGCAAGCATAATAGTTTGAATTGCTTTTGAATTTATTCCATCATTTACAGTCTTTTCGTCACTGTGTCGGCACCGCTTGATTTCCAGTTCTGATTTTCCTTCTGTTTACTTGCAATTAGAATTTCTTTTTGCATTGATTGATTTTACTTTTCCGCTCACTTTTAATTGTTTGGATTGGTGTTTCTCGCACTAGTGCAGGATTACACTTATTTTCAAAATTAATCGCAAGATAGACTAGAATTTTTTTTGAAGGTTACTAAGGACTCTCTCTGGCATTTCTAGTGTTGCGTCTCGAAGTTTACGAACTCTCCGGATTGACAAATTAAATGTTGGTACATTTATAGACCCTATACTGCGCCCAACACTCCTCACATCTGATAGATTTGTAGTTTAATTGTATAGATCTGAAGCATTTCAATTTTATTTTCTAACATTGGGTTTTGGGTTTTTATTAGCGAATTTTATAAATAATTTTAAATTTCTAACCTTTGTTTGCAATTGGTGTTTTGGGGTTTTGGATTTTGTTTAAAATTTTATTTTTGGGGGTTTTTAGCATACTTGTAAATATTCTTTAGTTTTATTTTGTAAATCATTTTTAGATTTTAAAATTGTAAATATTTATTTAATTTAAGTTTTAATTTTTTTAATTAAATTTAACTTTTAATTTTCACTTGAAAAGTTTTGTAAAGTTTTTATCCCAAAAATAGTTTCTCTAATTTGTGTCTATATATACTATCATTTCACCTTGTATTTTCTATTATGCAAATAATTTCGCTAACTCATTGCATTTTAAAATTCTTTTTTGTATGTATAATTCCTTGGGTTTTTATTTTATTTATATTTTAAACTTGTAAATAATTTTTTTGTCAGCGCTTATATTTACATTTTATTTTAATTTGTAAATATATCCTAACCCTTTGTATGTTTTCTTTGTTTTTTATATAATTATCTTAAAACTTTAATTTAGTTATTAATGTTGTAATAAATTTATGAATAATTTTGTGAATAACCTTCTAACTCTTGCTAACTTAATATCTAGGCATTAACACTTGCATTTTTAACTTGCATCCTAATTTTCATCTCTTAACTCGGAGCAACATTATACGCTTCATTAATCTTGCAACTTTGGGCTTAAAGGTAATCATAAGTAGAATAGCATTTCTCTCATTTAAGCATTGCATTGGCAGCGTGCATCTCATCTTATATTTGATCATTATAACTAGAATCTTGGGCTTACTTTATAATTGCAAGCTTCTTGTATTCTTTTGTAAATCATAATTACTTGCAAATTGTTCATAAATTGTTTATTTTTCATATTTATTGTTGTCGTGATCTGTTTTACTAACATCTTTCTTGCAGCACTGCTTATTTAGCAACTTGAAACTTTGTATATTTATGCAAGTGATATAATATATTTTGAGCATTGTTCATAAGGCACTGGTCTATATCTGTTAATTTTGTTATTGCCTCAATATCTTTAATTGCTTCATCTTGTTAAGACACACTTTTCTCATTTAATTAGCACACTTGCTAACTAATTCTAATTTAAGTTGCTTAGAGAGGTAGTGATTTTTCCCTGAGTCTCCTAGGACTTGTTGTTCCAACAAGTTTTCCCCTTGTCATCATCTTAGGGGACTACCCCCCTTGACTTAGCTAGGAGAGAGTCTAAACGGATTGAGTAGGGATCAAAGTGACAACCCCTACTCTGATCGTTGTGCCCTAGGTGTACACTTCGGCGACAACAGGGATCATCTACATCACCTCCATTCTATCTAGTTGAGATTCTTGTTACTGTTTTTCCAACCTCATCAGGACGAACACTAGTGTCTTTGTCATCCATTTTGGAGGACCTTTCTGAGATGGTCCAGGCTACTCAATTGACTGAGATAGGGTTGAATCAAGATTTAGTCTCCCAATCACGTCACTCAAAGTGTCATCAGTGGTTGGTGTTTCATGCAGGGAAGAGTGTTTCAAAAGAAGATTCCACAGATTGATCCAGTATAGGGATCCCTCTTTCCAGATGTGGAATCTCATTATCAAACTCTCAAAAATACTTTGTGTCTGAATCTATCCAAGCGATCACGTTGTTGCTCAACAACATTATCAATCTTGGAAGATTCAATAAAGATCACATCTCTAGATATTATAAACTTTGTATTCACTTCATCATAAAGACGGTATGCTTTGGAGGTATTTGAGTACCCCAAGAAGATACATTTGCGACTTCTTACACCGAGTTTTTTTCTTTGTTCCTTAGGTATCAAGGTGTAACAGGTGGAACCAAAAACCCTAAGATGCCTCACCGAAGGAATGTGGCCATATCACATTTCATAGGGAGTCTTGTTTTTAATAGCATGAGATGGACACCTATTCTTCATATACACATCACATAGAACTGCATCAGCTCAAAACATCAACATTCTTGAAAAACATCATCGAATGTACCATATTTAAAATTGTCGTGTTCATTTTTTCAACTACTCCGTTTTGTTGGGGATTATAAGGCATGATTGTTTGATGTTTGATCCCATATTGGTGAAGATAGTTTTCAAATTCATTTTAAGTATATTCTTTTCCATTATCAGTACGAATAGAATCAATATGAGATTGTGCATCATTTTCAATCCATGCATGAAAGTTCTTGAATGTTTCAAGAGCTTTAAATTTGTTCTTCAATAAATAAACCAAACACATTTTGGTGTAGTCATCAATAAATGTAATCAATATTTATTACCATTTGCAAAAGGAACAGAGATTGGGCCATATAAATCAAAATGAATGAGTTCAAGTTTTCTATGTGCTCTGAAATGAGAATCATGAAAATATTGTTTTTTTTGCTTTCATAAGACACAAGCATCACATTGCTTAAGTTTCCTAGGAATAGTTGGCAAACTAGTAATACCATTTTTCTTCAACAAACTAAAGTTGTCATAGTTCAAGTGCCCAAATATAGCATGTCATAAAAGACTTGATGGAAGTGTACCTTCATCATAGTGAAAACTGTATGAAAAGTTTTGTGCACGAGCAGAGTTTCATTGCAGCGTCAGAAGTCTTTCTTCTTCTATCCCATTCATGACAAGTGGGTGATTTGATGTTTTTCTGACCTCAACCTTTCCATCAAATACGTGAATGGAGTATCCTCGTTGGAGGATGTGGATCACATACAGCGAGTTTATCCTCAACACCAGTAGGTATAAAACATCATGTCGAAGAGAGTTTAGAAGTCCATGCAGTTTGAGCCTGATGGTGCCAAGCCTTAATGGTTTGAGTTTTGACTTGTCTGCAAAGTATATTGCTCCATCAACATTATCAGTGAATTCTTCAAAAAAATCTCTTCTGAAAGCCATGTGGAAAGTTGCTCCTGAATCGAATAACCAAGCATCTTTCCATGAAGCGAGTGAAGCATTGAATAAGTCTTCAGTTACTCCAATGTTTCAATGTGCCACAACATAATGAGTGGACTAGGGTGTTTTTCCTTTACCAGGTGTTTTACCCTTTTTTTTATTTCTTTCCTGCTCAATTCTATCCCAAGGCAGCTTACATGTGGAAGCATCATGTTCATCTCTATTGCATCATATGCAATGAAGATCAGACCTTTCTCCTTGGAAATGCCTGCCCCCCCTGCCTTTAAAATTTTTCCTTCCTCTTCCTCTAAAAGAATCTTATACTTGATTAGTCTCTTTTTGTGCAAGGCACACAACTTATTCAAAAACCTAAGGAAATGTATTCTTCTCAAAATCCTTCTCTCTTTCAGCAAACTTCTTTCAATGGAGTCAAAAGAAATCTCCTTAAGTTTTCCACTTGCTTGAAATGACTCAAGATAATGTGAATAAGTGGGATATAGTGCCTTGACATAGATTGTGAGAGGAACATCTATTTCAACTCCAGTGGCTTTTATGTCATGCATAATGGATCTTATTTCTGATGCTAAGGCAAGAGGGTTAACATTTTTCAACTCAAGATTGAACAATTTGATCATTAATTGAACAACTTCTAGTTCAAAGTGTGAGTCATATAATTCCTTCAACTTCTTTAAGGCTTCAAAGGCATTTGAAAATGGTGAAATATGACGACTCGCATCTTCATTTACTAGTGTTGCAATCCAAGCATAGGCCTTGCAGTTTTTATTTTCTCATATGGAAAGTTCCTTGTCTAAAGTAGCCTTTTCAGATGCATTGTTTCATTCTCCTTCACAAATTCCTTTCCAACGCTCATTGAAAATGAGGGTGTGTTTTATCTTCCTGGACCACTCATGATAGTTCTCTTTGCCAATGAGAACTACTCCCACTACGGAGATGAATAAATGCATTCCTACAAAACTTATAGACGAACAACCATAAGCAGCTCGGTCTTGAATGCAAAGGTGAGAGCCAATGCACATGCATATTTTTTATGTTGTGTGAACGTACGCACCAAAAGATTGGATAATTCATGGCATTCAAGGTTCAATTCCAACACACAGGAGGAGATTGAAACACGTTGTCTTCAACCAACATCGTTCCAACAACATTTTTAGGGGAACTCAATGCATACCACAGCCTTTTACCACGACCTTCAACAATATTCAACACATGATTAAATTCACCAACATACTGCACAATTCGACCAAGACTGTGAGGAATATGTTTTCAACGCATCACAAAACCAAAATCGACGCTTATAGTAAGCTCCAAGGGATTTGAATTGACAATATCTTACTGAAAATATGTTAGAGAGTAGAGGGACAGAATATCGCAATAAACTGATAGGAGTTACAACACACAAAAAAAACTAATTTGGGAGTTGGCTCTGATACCATGCCAGGCCAGTGGTAACTCCGAATGAAATTGTTATTTTTGCATTGAGATAGAACATGAATATATACAAGGAGAGAGAGACTAATGGGTTTCATCTCCCAAGGTCTCGTAGTCTTCTAACTTCCTTTATTTCTATTATTTACAATATTTACATCATTTTCCTAATCCCAAAGATTAGGTGTCAAAAAAACCAATACATACATACCAATTGCTAGAAAAAATTTAATCATCAAGATGCATCATAGGGCTTGGAAAGTTGAATCTCTAGGACAGATTGCAGTATGTCAACATTAATTTCCCTTGAATTACTCATGATTTATGTTGTCACATGCTTCATCATTTGGCCAACACTCCATTGTAAAACCCAACTTGTTGTCGTAGGTTTGCCCTGCTCATTAATATTTCTCACCAAAAGCACATTGCTCAAGGTTCCCTCTTTTGCACCATGGAATGGATGCTATACCCATGTGTAGGTTGTCCATCCAAACCCTCAATACACTCTATAAAAAGATATATTTATATATATACATACATATATACGTAGATATGTATATAAGGGTAGGTATATAAAAGTATATAATATATTAGTTTAATGGATTAGTTTAATTGATAACTAACACTCTAGGTATTTCACTAATTATGTGTCAATAAGTACTTAAATCAAAAATATTTTTGGCTTAAATATTGATAAGTTTACTAGAAATACTATCCACTAATGTAAGCAACAAGATTTTGCTTAGAATGAATATATATATATATGTATATGTATATATATATATATATATATATATATATATATATATATATATATGTATATGTATATATATATATATCTATATATATATGTATATGTATATATATATTCACTTAATGCCACTATTACCATAATGTTGTCAACACTCCAACATGCTATATAGATTCCTCATTCTATTCCCATAAGGTTAGGTGCATTAAGTCCATGTCCTTTGATTTACACTCGATACCATTGTCAAAATGAGAGGATCCATTCATTAAGTCCATATCATTTGATTTACACTTGATACCATTGTCAAAATGGGAGAATCCATGCATTGATTTACACTTGATACCATTGTCAAAATGGGAGAATCCATGCATTAAGTCCATGGAATTTGATTTACACTTGATACCATTATCAAAATGGGAAAATCCACTTGAGATAATGGGAAAATCCACTTGAGACATTGTTGGAATACGAGGAACCATTTGAGAGTTTTGTAGGGATTTATTTCCGAGGAAAACATACACACCTATGTGCACACCTCTTGCTTTACACTCCTTACCATCCTCGTATGTGTACACCTCTTGCTTTAAACTCCTTACCATCATCGAAATAAGGGAAAGTGATTATGAATTCACCAAGAATTATTTCATACAATTACACTCACATTAATACTATATTATTGATTTATTGATTTTTCAAATCTTAGTAAAGATAGCAAATGAAATGACCCGTGGTGTTGATGAAATGGTAAGCTGTTTACTTTTTCTAAAAATGACAGAATTCTTCACATCAACACAAGCAAGAAACAACTGCTCTCCTTGAGATTTTTCAAGGAAGCAAAAGTATCTCTTCACCACTGAGTCCGGATAATTATTCTGCTTGAGTCACGCAAACCTTGCACCTGCACCTGGGGCCGATAGCTATCACAGGCACTGGCATGTAACTATCCGCAGCACAAGCATGAGTGTCTAATTGGGTAACACTATAAAGGTAAAATGGTTCTTTTTGAATCAAAAAAAAAAAAAGACATTCAATGAAACAATTTATAACGTTTTTCATTATACCTTACTGAACTTTTTGCAGTTCCATGTTACAAAACTTCTATAAAAATGACAAGTTTACAATAATAATCGAACATGAATTCAATGGTCCATCATTTCGATTTTGAGCAACTGAAGCTTGGGGTTCTAGCATAACTCCATGCTTAATCTGCACCAGCCATTTATATAGAGGCTTAACATCAATCTGCACCTGCCATTTATATAGAGGCTTAACATCAAGTAGTTAAGCATTCAGTAGAGCCTTAACATCCAAGGAAATTCGATAATAGCTCAATGGGCGGGAAATCCATTCTAAAAGCATGGTTTCCATGAGCACATCAAATAGCATATGATAGAATGCCTTAGTAGAATAGATTAAAGTAGGATTGTTAATTAGGCAAGTAACTTTGAAAACTTCAAAATTCGGGCAAAGTTCATAATTTTTAGACTGAAAAACTTAACCACTGCAGTGCAAAGCCATTGATTAGCGATCTTTCCAAAGCAGTCCTTAGTTGGATTTGATACTTTGACTTATTTAAGTAGAAGTAGCCTCCTGGATAAGAGGTCTGGTACCTCTCTGCTTTTCATCCCTTGAATTCGAGACAGCATTCTGTTGAGACATTCTTCTCACAAAAGACACAAACCTACTCCAATTCTTACTTTGGAACAAATCCTGACTCATCCTCAAATAAGTAAAAGTACACATAGGTTCAATCTCGTCATCTGGACTATCTTCTTCCAACCGAAGACTGGAATTATTAAGAACTTGTGCGAATGAAGCTTCATCAAATCTAGGAAGAGCATTTTCCCCTGCCAGAGGGATCCTGGCTTTTCGGGTTGCCTGGATCACTTGCTTTATCAACTTCTCCGGAGAGCATTTTGCATCCACTGGTTGCTCTACATCTTTCATCTCAATACAAGTAAAATTAAAAACTACTCCATGTCTCCCAAACATTTGTGCTATCGGAAGATAACCATCTCGGTCTCTAGTATTGTAATACCCAGCAGTGAGCTCAGATGCATGAGATCTGGTTAAATAATGCCAATGAATACCTGCCACTTTACCAGAGAGTTTGGCACCGGAGTTGTGAAAAATGGATTCAGCTTCTGCTAGGATCCTTTCCCCATGATTCAGAAGCATGTTAGAATACCACTGCAAAAAAAACTCACCATAAGGTGAGTTCCAACCACCTTCACGGCGAAAGAACTCTGTCTCCTCTGGCCAATCGTTGTAACCACCTGCATCAGTTGGCCCTCCATAACCCCATTCTTGCTTACCAGTAGTTTCAGCTGTGGCTTTAAGGTTAGCCAGCATATACTGCAAGGATATATACAGAACAGAATGATCAGTAAAGGATCTAAAAACAGAAGATGGGATCCATGAGGTTGGAAGTGTTATAGTTCCAACTTCCATCCATACCTTGTCATAGCATTGAAAAGCTCCAATCCCAGGAAATTTCCATGTACCATTACTCTCAGGATAAGAAGGATACCGCAGCTCTCCTGCTGGACCCATTCCTACTTGAATTTCCTGCATCATTAAGCATACCATTCCCGTACAAAAGTATAAGCA
The DNA here is from genome assembly GCA_034641835.2 of Pinus albicaulis. Lineage (NCBI taxonomy): Eukaryota > Viridiplantae > Streptophyta > Pinopsida > Pinales > Pinaceae > Pinus > Pinus albicaulis. The sequence goes on from CM076570.1 coordinate 1,550,348,749, forward strand.
CTGTGACCATGAAAAGCACATGCACAACTGAAAAAAAAAATCAGATAAGATAGTTCAAGCACTAGCTTATTATTGCACCAAGAGAAGTGATTCTTTACAGCCCAGGTGGGGTAGATCTTTACAACTCATGACATTTGTGTCACTAACACTAAAGAAATGAAAAGAGAAAAAAAGGTGGATGCATTATTTATCTATCTTACCATGTTTAAAAAACAGCAATAAATAAATTGGCAGAGATCCGTCTTAACCTTGGATTTGGCATAGATCCATCTTAACCTTGGATCTATTACCATCAATATGTCAGGGCTTACAAAACATTGAGATTTGCATACCCAGTTTTTTGATCCATCTCAGCATTTAATAAATATGTGGCTAAGACAGATCTGTGCTAATATACAAAAATTTCAGACTTGACTTGGGCCATAAAGTCTAGGTTCCATACTTAAAACAATCAAGAGGTGCATAATCAACAACTGGGCCATAAAGTCTAAGGTTCCATACATAAGACAAGCAAGAGATGCATAATCAACGACTGGTTGTTATAAAGCACATGCCAATCTTATCTATTTTTCATAAAGGACATGAGCTCTCGACTTCTGCAAATCAAGTATTCAGTCACAATTCTTAAAGTCACAGCTTGGGTCATAAAAATTTAAATGGATGAAAAAGCTTGGGTCCTACTAATTACATGCTAAAGTAATGTATGGTTCTTTAAATACGAGCAGTTGGCCCATACAGAATCCAGATTTATATAAATAGCAGGCCATAGGCCGTACAGTCATGAAGGGATCCTCATGAAATTCCCCTCACGACTTGGGTCTCACAAGTCCGTGAGAAAACAATTTTGACACCTGGGTCAAGGAATTTCATACAAAAAGTACATGCTTAGATCAAATTCCCTAGTCAGAAGAAATGAAACGTTTATATTGGGCTAGTTTCATATAACAATATTAAGCATTGGGTCCTAAAAATCAATTTCTTGAACATGGCAACTCCATACAATCTGAAGTTAACTGACTTCAATCAATCCTCACAGAAGAAAATGGATCCTGGTGCCACAAATTCCATACAGTAATTAAAGTCTTGGATTATCTACATTAAACACCAAGAGATTGCATATAGAAGTTCATACATGATGAGTTAATTTAGGCACCCGTCTTACAAGAAGTTAGTTTTGTTGTAAAATCCAAACGCTAGAGTTAGAAAATCCATGACAAAGATAATCCCTCTGAAACCCCTTCACAAAAACCAAATTTTGAGAAGCCTTACCACAATAGTTTCACTCATAAGGTCATCAAAACTCTCCTTGAAGCTTCTCATGAAATCAGCATAGCATTGAACAGGGGTTCTCCCTTTTAAGACAGGAAGATTATCACAACCCAATGAAATGTACTCATAGTTTCGCCTTTTCCACTGGTCGGTGTAGGCCAGATCATTATCACAGTCTATTTCTTCAACCACCCATTTTGGCAAAGGAATACTGCACATATACAATCCCAAAAATACTAAATCCTTGGTTATGTTAGAAATAAAAAACATGATTTAAACACACAATTTCTTGTTTCATTTTTATATGTGAGAGGTCTTGGCACCACCATAAGTCTTGCTTCATGGTTCTTGTCTGCATGATGCATTTCTTCATTGCATGCTTCACAAAGAAGTTGTGATATATTCCGCATGAAGGACTCTAACCAACATTTATACCTCTACTTTAATTTCAAACCTTCAGCTTAGTGTCTAAAGTAATTCATATACCATTTCCCCAGGCCAAATCTTTTTATTATAACAAAATAGCTGCTCTTAAAAAACAAAAGAAAGTCACCTCCATAAGACCATTGCTTGTGCCAAGCCAGAACTAAATGCCATCTTCAAAATAAAAACATAATAAAGCTCATAAAAATGATGTAATGTACTGAAGCAGTAGATGATGCTAAAATATCACTTGAGTATTCTAGATTGGCAAGGCTTTTGGTGTGTGCAATACCTTATATACCTCCTTTATCCCAATCTATTTGAGTAAATTTGCCAAGATATACGAAGTAAATTGAAGAATCTTCAAATATAGGATGTAATCCAAGCTAACAAAATCCTACTATGCTACAGGAGCTAAAGCTAGCCCTCTCCAGCAATTGTTGGAGATCGGAGTCCACATTTTGGTCGCAGACCAGTATGGGGTACCTGTCCTGAAATATACATTTAACTCAATGGTAGAGTGGCGCAATAGCCAGGGGAAGGTCTTGGATTTGATTTCCAGTATGTCCAACTTTCAACATGATATCAGAGCCCGGGATTGAGTCTGACTGGCAATCACTAGGAGCCCTAAACCAAAATGTGGCCTGAAGGAGGTGTTGGAAATAGCAATAGGCACCTTGATATTGGACTGATAAAGATACTTGACATAAAAGGGACATGTATCTGAGTATGATAGAGCAGCCCACCTGCCATAAGTGGGTGCTGGGATACTCCTAACCTAACCAATTTTCAACATGGCATAGTGCCAAGAGATGAAGTGGAATAAAAATCCAATAAAGCATATGGAAATTGCTAATTTTTGTAGCTTCGGTCAGTATTCAAGTCAGCCCAAAAGAAAGAAATTTAAATTTTGAATTTTCACCTCCAAAATACAAGTTGGCTCCATATTGTTCAAGTCGGCCAGCACCAAAGGACACACCTATTCGGGCTTATTAGATCACTATATAAGCCTCCTCCTCCTCTTGGCACCAATTCGGATCATTCATTCTCATCTTCTGTTCACACATGGGAGCAAGGTTACTTGGAAGCGGGAGCGGGAGCGCGGAGCGGGAGCGAAGCGCGGAGCGCCATTTTTAAAAGTTTCCGGGTCCGGAGCGTTTTCGGGAGCGTTTTTATATATATATATATATATATTTTTTAATATTTTTTATATTTTTTATATTTTGATGCATATATGTCAACAAAAACATGTAGAATGATGAATTAGACATAAAAAACATAAAAACATAGATTGAATTATATAACATCAATCATCTAGAAGTTATAATCTTCATCAACCACGCCCATAAGTTGGAAGCATACAACATATTGACTCTTGAGTCTCGCGAATCATCAATCTGAAGGTTTCAAGCTTTCAAAATTCAATATATAACATTTATCATCATTGATATATAACATTTATCATCATTGATTTCAAATTTCAATATCTCACATTTATCATCATTGATTCATTGATTTCAAAATTCAATATACATTTATCATCATTGATATATATATTATAACATTTATCATCATTGATATATATATTATAACATTTATCATCATTGATTCATTGATTTCAAAATTCAATATACATTTATCATCATTGATTCATTGATTTCAAAATTCAATATATAACATTTATCATCATTGATATTATATAACATTTATCATCATTGATTCATTGATCACCATATAACTTTCATGAAGCATCATACTCATAATTCATAATGACTTGTAAACAGTAAACTTATAAATGCCAACTTCATTAAAAATTTAAATATATGAAATCAGTAGCAAGTCAAGTTTCAACTGTTCAACTGTCAACAACAAATAGAAAATAGTAAACAACAAATATATTTTATCTGGCTGGCCCCTTGCCACGCCCACGAGAAATGTCTAATTTCTGTGAGCCACGAGGAACTGATGGTCTTCTAGTACTCTCAGGAGTACCATGACCACGACCAGAAGGTGGAGGCTGGATCTGCAAAGGAACAATAGTGTGATATCGAGGAGTGGCACTGGCACTGGCACCCGCACTGCTACCAGTAGATGGTGGGACTGGCCCTGTGTGTGGTGGCGCTGCTGATGCTTCATCATCATCCCTATAAAGTTCTTCTTCCAATTCTTCTAGATGTAACGTGTCGTCCTCCAAATTATCATCCTCTGGGTTGTTGTCCCAGACTCTGTATGATTGATCCTCATTTGCCCGATCACAGTAATGGCTCAACAACCTCAAGTTATAATGCACATAAACCAAGCTTTCAACTCGGTTTTCATTCAGCCTGTTTCTTCTCACATTGTGTATAAAGTTGTAGGTGCTCCAACACCTCTCTGCAGAAGAAGTGTTCACAACTTGTGAGAGAACTTTTTTAGCCAACTTTGCAAAAGTCCCATGCCGCCATATGCTTCCCACCATGTGAGAGCATTGAATCTGTCCTTGTCTTCCATTGCATGGAATGAACCAAAGTTAGCAGTGCAACTGAAGTATTTGCTTAATTCAAGGCGCAATCTAGCACACTCTTCCCTGTCAGGTACCAATTTGTCCAATGCCTTCATGTACCCTTCTTGTACCTCTGGATCTGTGTGAGGTTTCACCCTAACCCCACCTCCAGGTGTAGGTTGGCCCAACCAAGATGGAGAGTAATATTTTGGCGTAAGGATATATGCCAAAGCATGCAGTGGAACATTGAGTTTATTCCACCGTGCACACACACACTCATGAATCATAGCATACAAAATGGGATCATTATCCTTAACAATATCTTTTATTTGCCCCAACATGCTATCCATCTGCTCATAAACCTCTCCAATCACTGGTTTATCAGTATCTTCAAAGCGAATCATGTTATAAATGGGCTTGGTAAAACTCACAATTTCCCTCATACGTGCCCAAAACTGAGGGTCAAGGGCGGTCTCCTCCACATGTTCGGAACTTTGCCTGTCAACCACTGTTGCCGCCCTGTCCTTTAATAGCTGCCAGTGTGGGCTTGATACCATTGCAGCCAATGACTCTCTTACCTTCAAAAGGCGCCTGAAGGTGAGGTAATAACTAGCAAATCTAGTTTTTCCTATTTTCAACAACTCCAATATGGAGTGAGTACGGAAAAGCCCATGGGTATTGCTATGATTTGTAATAAATTTGATCATTTTCTTACCTCTCTTGTACAAATCACCAAGCCATTTGAACTGAGGTTGTTTGTTTTTTATGATATCATGCATCAAAAGGTTCATCGTGTGAACCAAACACCCAGACCAAAAAATGTTGGGGTATTTATCCTCAACAATTGCTCCTGCTGCCTTACAGTTAGCAGCATTATCAGTGATGACATGTATCACATTGTATGGCCCAGTCTTTTCAATTATATCAAGTAATGGTTCTGCAATGTTAATGCCGGTTTTGAATTTATCTGAATAATCATAAGCTGCCAGGAACACTGCACCACTAACCGACACAGCCAAAACATTTATCAATGGTTTTCCTTTTACATTGATCCATCCATCAGAGACAATGGACAACCCATGCTCATTCCACGAACCTGTCATTCTAGCCAAAGAATGATTTATTTTAGCTCTTTCATGATCAAGACCCACGGTTCTGGCCTTGTCATACCCAGGGCTTTTGTATCCTTTGGGGGCATCATTAATGGCAGAAACCATTTCATGCCAATAAGGTGAGCGAAGAAAATTGAATGGCACCCCACATGCATATAGAAACCGGTAAACTTTTGAATCCACATCATTCCTACACCCTTCGTCTAGGAAATCGGATATGGTTCTACGCCTTAATCCAGTGCCACTGCTTCCGAAACCACTGGCAGGGGTGGAAGTTGAATGTGTTGGGCCTGAATCAGCGATACCCTTAGATCTTTTAGATGATCTCTGTATGGCAACCCCCTCTTCCTTCCTATATATCTCTCTCTGTGGTGCTGGCATAGAAGTACAAACTTTGATTCCAAAATTTTTAGTTCCATCTCCTGGCATTATCCCACAAAGGTGCCTTCTCAGACGGGTGTATGAACCATGGTATTGTTTATTGCAATGGGGGCAAATAAATTTAGTGGTTCCACCACCTTTCCCTCCTTGTTTTTGAACATATTTCCACAAAGGATATTGGTCTTGTTTAGTTGGGGATTCTAGGTTCTCAGGGTCTCCACTCCCTGATTTTAAGAGCCAAGCCCTGTTTTGTGTTTGAAGAAAGAGGGTCGAAGCCCTAG